>PRKT01001933.1:12312-42293 GCA_003671525.1 Saccostrea glomerata | reverse complement strand
TAACATTCCTGTCCTGGAAATGTCATTGAGTATGATAAATTTGCATAAAACATCAAGGAAGCAATTAATGTACGTAAACCTGTTTGAAGTATTTTTGCAGAACTGTGAAAGAATTGACCTACACAAGAGAATAATTTCCTGAAAAAAAAAAAACAAACTAGTTACATGTGTCACAATATTGTAAATTTTGCACAATTTCTGGATAGTAAAACTTGTACGCATCGATTGTCACTGAATTGTAGTAAACAGAGCTGCGTCATCGCTTAACTAGTAAACTTGCTTATTAGTCCCCTATCGGTGAAATTGGAGGGACTATAGTTTCCTCCACGTCCGTCAGTCTGTTTCTCTGCCTCTCTGTTACTCTGTCCCGCTTGGTTTTTCGCATTTTTTTTCTAAACACTTGCAGATACAGTGTATTGATCTGATTTTAATTACGTGACTTATCCTTCATTATTTATAGATCAATTTTTAATTTCGTTCCGCTTGACTGATTTTTTACGGAATAATGGCATTTTATCTTTTTTTATAATTTGCTTCACAACATGGTTCGTGATGCACTAAATAAAATTTTCAAAACGAGATTGTCAAGATTTGAAACTTGCTGGATAGCTTTTACTTACAAACCATGGATCAAGTTTGATTTTTTAGGTAAAAATTATTTTTTAAACCACGTAAAATGAGCTTTTCTGATCAAAGCATGCATGTGTGTCAAATGGCATTCAAAGATATCGTCTTTCTTCGTAAGGCAGATTGATTTAATTCCTAGACACATAAGTCATAAACAAATAATAACCAAAATGTTCATATTTTTGTGGGGCTTTCTTATATACTGAGTCTAATAAGAATGACACCCTAAAGAGAAAAGGGGGTCCCGCTAGGGGACATGTATTGATTAATCAATACTAGATCAGAATTCTTGTTTCCTATGAAGCTTGCAAGACGAGCTTAGATCGGTAACATAGTCGGTTTAAATTTTTGTGTACCCTACTTGAACCAGGGGTTAATAAAAACGTGACATCACGATATATTTTTTCTTTATTAAAAAAAACTAAATAAATTTGCGCTAAATAGCAAAATAGTTTTGATAGGAATAGTCGTTTTTCAACCACTGTCCACATTTAGATTTTTTTTCAATATTAACATGATATAAATTAGACGGAGATGTTTTGAATCTGACGAGAAATTTGTCACAACTGTTCACTAATAATTCTTTTATAAAACTAAAGAAAAACATTAAGTACATGTATGTTACTTATATCTTTATAGATAAGATTTATTGTCACAGCCACGTCTATAGTAACCTCGGCTACAAAGAACGCTTTTCCGTTTGTTGCATCAAGTCAACATAACATGGAAGATTTGCCACTTCATTATCGATAATAAAATTGGTAAAGTTCCCTTGATTACATACCTTCAAATACTTAAAATTTAAGATCAAAATAGTGCAATTTTTAAACCTTTGAACTTGAATAACATTCGTACGAAAGCCCAAAAGGCTCCTTCGAGATTCGAGGTGCGAAATACGAAATTCAAAATTCGAGTTTCGAGTTTCGAGATTCAAGATTCACAATAACCAATCAAAAGTAGGTTCAACATTTGATTACTCCCCTTTGTAATGTTTTACCAACAAAAAATCGTTTGAGGTACTTATATCAAATTAATCATTTGATAAGATTAAAATGCGAGAAAGATTGTTATATAATTTAATTTTACTTGTAACACGCCTTTTGATTGGATAAAAGATTTTATCCATTTTGGATAACATAACTTGCCTATGTCACAATGAGTTACGTCAAAAAACGTATTACTCCGCATGACGTTACTTTTAAAATTTAATCATTGTGAAGCCTTATTCTGGGGAGAAAATTATCTCATTGTCTGCACTGAAATTAAATTATAAGGAATGAAACTTATTTCAACTTATATTATACGATATAACAAAACTTGGGACAGTTTACGTTTTTTTATAAACCGCTTCGCGGTTTATAAAGCGTGAACTGCTCCAAGTTATGTTATATCGTATAATATAAGTTGAAATAAGCTTCATTCCTTAAATATTTTAGAGTGAAAGTAAAGTAGTGAGTTGATTTTTGATCACCAAAATATACTTCAATGTATATTACATCTTCTTAAATAATAAATATATTACATATATCAGGAGTATATATATTTTTGTATAGTCTGACTAGTTTATAGTAGAGTCATTATATTTAACTTATAAAGAAGTATCAAGTGACTTAAGATAAACCATAACACCACTTGCCCATTTTACCAAACACAATGAAAAGCTTGATAGGTAACGTAGTGTTGATAAATTAAAGTTGCGTTCGGTTTCCCGATAGAGAAAATACACAAAAGTTTTCATTTACTTCTCTTGGTCTAAGGCTGTGATTTCTTGAATAACTTAAAAATTATATATATAAAGGAGATTGGTAATATGAAATAAAATAAATGCTGATACCCTTAACTGAAGTCAGGCAAAAATTGGTTGCTATGTTTTAAAGTTACCATTGCAACATGTCTTAAAGTTCGAAAAATGGCATTTTTAATATGTTTAGAGCCCCATAGTTAACATTTGCGGCAAAGCAAACAATTGGCAATGATTGTTTCCAAAAGCTTAAGGCCTGGTGTCTCAAATGCATGATAAACATGTTTGGTAAATCAACTTTTACATACGTTACTATGGTAACAAAGTATTCAAAAGTAATTCATTGAATTTTATAGTCATACACGTAAAAATAAAAAGCAATTATAGGATTTAATGTGTCTTCATATAAGGTGAGGTTTGTTAGTGATGAAGATATTACACTTTTTACCAGCGTATCAGGCGAGTTTAGAAAAAAAAAATGTCGCTAGTGAGGTCCAATATTTATCGTAAATTATCAAAAGACAGAAATAAATATAAAATACATGGTTACTGTCTTGAAATATAAGCGATATTTTGGCGAGGGTAAGAAAACGTGATAGAGGGCGAGGCTTGCCGAGCCCTCTTACGTTTTCGACCCGAACCCAAATATCGCTTATATTTCAAGACAGTTATCATGTATTTTGTTTATCCTGCATCATATTTCTAACATTTGAACGTCCAAAATAAGCTATTTTTCTGCAGTTGAAACTATGACGCCATGGCGTAAACATTGCAATATGCATGACGTCACAATGCTTTTAGAACGTCGGAATACATGCACGAGGTTTTATTAGGACAGTGACGGGATAAAGCTTTGATTTATTAGGTTACCTTTATTCGGTCAATGCAAGGGGTAGTTGCAGGATAAATTAGAATATTTACATTCACTGTGTTTTTCTACTAAGCCAACTGTGAAACTGATTTGAAAATCATTTTCGTGTATACTCACGCGTAGAAATATACACGGAGAAACGTGCATTGCCGTGACGTCACAATGAGTCTGCAGCGACGTTAGTAAAATGCAACTATATACGGCAGCGAGAAATTTAAATATTGAGTATATTTTAGTTGCTCCCAAACATGAAGCTAGCGCGCTTCATGAAATATGCCTACGTGACAAGTCTGTGTGATTCACACACCAATAACTCACACAAAACTTAAAAACATTCCTTAATTGTTAACCCCCTCGCTTTGCTGAAAAAAACCATGAAAATCTTTCAGAAAAGTGTGGAAACAATTTTTTCACTGGACATGTTTTAAAAGAAACAGACTATATCAATTTCTTGTGCACTGTTCATTTTATTTATAACACCGGTCATACCTTATAACCTTTTAAAGGGTCAACCTACACCACGTATCATGAATTTAAATCCATATAACATATTAGTAGGGGTGTTAATATGCTTTAACTTCCTCGGAAATTAAAGGAAGAAACAATCAATTAAAACATGTTGCCCCTTATCAAACTGACGTGTAATTTTAACCTACAAACATAATAGTTAATTTTTATATTTGTTACATATTTGTTTCACTGTGCATTAGTTATAGGATCACGACAAGGACGACACATATCACTATTTTTTTTTTATATAATTATATGTTATACGCTGGAGGTCGAGTTTAGAGGTTAATATTAATATGTCGTAAAAGGCTTTATTATCACTAATTTAGTTCAACATTATCAATGAGGATTAAATACTAGAATCATGTATTTCTGTTTTCGAATTGATCCCAATAAATAATAAAAGAATAAATAAATACATATATGTATAATGCTAGTTTCACTTAAAAATACATCTTTATTTTCAAATATATCATAAATATGTTCACATTAAAATCCATTTTAATCTTGATCTTACTGCGAAACATCATTTGTGAGATGAACACTTCATTGCATATTGAAAAAAAAATTGTCCTTTGGTAATGTTAGATATGAATCTTTCCGTGTTCTCGAATGTGATTGATAATAAGGCTCCTGTAACGGATGGGAAAATTGATGCGGCATATAACGCACGTGTAAACCCACTCTTTACGGACACTTCCACCTAAAAAAGAAGAGATGTTCTATTGTCGTAAAATGAAATTATTAAATAAATTATAATTTATGCAATATTGTGGTTGCAGGAAATTTTTATGTTTGTATACAATAAGTCCTAGAGACGACGCTTACTCGGGGGACGAACAAAAAATAACTGATAAAAATAAAAAAAAACTTATTGTATATGTTTGAGTGCGACTATTAACTTACAAAGTGACCTACTTTTCGGCTTAATGACCCCTGTGTATCTATCAGGATATATGATGAATTGACCATTGATCGGACACATTGTACATGTACGTCAACAAGTTCTAGCGATATTGCTGCTGACCGAATAAAAAATGGAGATTAGCATTAGGAATGTGATTATAACATAAATTTGTGACACAGCTGTATGCTACTTATTGAGAAAGTATCTTGAAAACTCGAAAATTCGATTTTTTATTTCAAATGACCCAGAATTCACTATAAATCGGACAGTATTCAACATGCATCGGACAAACAGTATTTGAACAGGTCTGGACGATTGCCAAATATGGAAGTCAAGAACAATAACGAGGTCCGAATTTTCTGCTTATCAACAGGTCAATCTCTGAACACCCTAACTACAAATCGATATTTACTTTACATATCTCTCATCTTTTTAATCATTATAGGCATTAAAAACAAGCACTCTGAATACATTTTATTTTTCAAGAGCTCAATTACATATTTCCTATATCTTTTCCAGTTATTCTAAGGAATGAAATTTTATAGAATATTTAAAAAGGAAACCACTCCTTTTCTGACGTCATTACAGCCCCTTAATTATTTAGATATTTGATAATATTTACCATTAAATTTCAAATAACTTATCGAATGAGATAAACATTGCACATTCTACGGTAGAAGTGTGCCATACTATGTAAATAAATTAAAGAAATTTTTGGACAACTGATCATATAAAAGTTTTTTTTCTCAGTCACAGGTAGGAACAAAATTTTCAAGGTCGCACCGCCTGTAGATACCATTGCTTTCAAAAACACCACCAACTGATTAAAAGATAAAACTAACGATGCATGGTTTATTAAAAAATAAAAATAATGTTGCTTATTCAATTTTGAAAAAAAAAATATTCATATATATATATCTTAGCGGTTTTAGTTTTATTGTGCCAATCTTCGATTTTTTTGAAAAACCCTCGTATTCATAAATGATTTCTATCCCGATATCTTACCTCGTATACCAGGTATAAACCAGGTATCCCAATAGCTTACCTCGTATAATCTGCATGTACGGTTTTGTTAAAAACACTCAAAAAATAATTAGGACTGTTATTCATTCGAAAAGAAAATTGTCAGACTCCAAAAACAAAAAAAAAATTCCCAATTTAATTTGCATTTTTAGTATTGCTACACCCTAGTTACAGAATTTTAATCCTAATTAAAACGTTTTCTGAGCTTTCAAGTCATGTTTATTCATGGTAGATCTAGAATTGTCATAAATATTATATTATTCCTAAATGTGCATAAAGTTTACAAGAAATGTCTTCCAAAAATATTACATATGTATAAGCAAAACAGAAAAAAAAATCACGTGTTTATTTTCTCATGAATTTGTATACACTGTCAATTCTCTCATCTAATTGCTAAGATGGACTAGCACCTTGTTGGCTCTGTGTAAAAATAGCAAATCACGGTAATCACTCTTGACTTCCTCGTTTGGACCCGTCCAGAAAAATCTAACGGTCTCACCATTTACAAAACATCAGAAAAACGGAATTTGAACCAGATAATGTCGTAACGTCAAGGCCATTCTCAAGATATTTTGATTACAAAATAATAATAATATCAACATCAATAAAATATTTAAATCTTCATTTTTAAGAGAGAGACTAGCAAGTAAAACACGTGGAACTCAGGTTTAATAAAACTTTAGTTAATGTTGTCTGAAGCAAGGTATGTGCGATATTTTCTTTTGCAATAAAATAAAATAGTTAGAAAACTTTACTAATAAAGGAATAGTAGGAACATGGGAAAACATGTGCTAAAATTAACATAAACAATTAAAGTTTTTGCATTAAACATCTTTAATATTCCAGTCTAAAATTCATCTGTTAGTCTTCGAATTTTATCCATTTTTTAATCTATAACATGCATAAGGAAAATCCGAATAATTAAAACTTTAACCTATTTATAGCCTCTGTTTCCTTTTAGTTATGCTAGTATGGAAATAATATCAATGATCAATGATCAAACACTCAATGTATGTTATCTTAAATGAGTTTTACATATTTTTTTTTATTTTTTTATATTCTTTGTTGCATGCATTTTCAATAATTTAAACAAAATCCGATATGTGGCAAAAATGTATATCTAATATGTTAAATCTCACCTAGGGAAATAATATCTTGAAAAATTGAAAAATCAAAATTAAGTCTGAATATCCTCTGCATCGTTAAAACTAAATAGATGGTGTTTTACATCATTGTTTATAAAAGTCAAAAATAAGATTTATTAGTAATAAATCAGTTGATGCCAAACACAAACGAATGCTCTTACGTATGCACAATTTTTATAACGAGGTAAATTATTAACAAAGGCGTTTATGAAGCAAGAATATCAGCAGCCTCGTTTAAAGTCATTTTTACCAAGTTCTATGGCCGATGCAATGACACATTGCTAGAAATACAATTTATCATTGAGTCAAATACTGACTGTCATTTTTCATACTAATTGTTAGGCCATTATTTACACTAAATTGAAGATGGATTTTTTTCTTTCTTTTTTTTTTTTTAAATTCGGCCACATATGAAAGTCAAGTCAAACGTCATAACGCGAATCTTGCCACTGGTTATCGACATATCAAACACGATAGCCCTATTTCTTCTCAATCAAAGGTTATAAGAAAAGATTACATTTTTGAAAAGTAAGTCAAACTACAAGGTCGAGTTTAAAGTTATAATAAACTAAGAAAGGCCTTGTCAAAGATAAAATACTCGAATGTATATATATGTAACATGAAAGTCCTATCGTTTCTCTTTGAAAAATGATTACTAATTTAAATAAATGTTTTTTTTTTTTTTTTTTTTTTTTTTTTTTTTTTTTTTTTGAAAAGTAGGCTAAACTTCCAGGTCAAGAACTTTATCCTTGCTAATAACTTTTGATTGGCTAAAGCTTATAGCTTTTTGGAGTATTCCTGGTATCAATGCCTTTTTTGTACTACATGTAACATAATTGACCTTTTGAATTTGATCTTTAAGTTTCACCTTTTGAAAAAAAAAATCCAATTTTTAACCTAGGCTATAGCTTTTAAACAATTGACGTATTAGGGTTACATACTTCAAATGTGTATTGATTCTTACTTCTTAAAAAATAAGTATTTTTGAATTTTGACCTCTACTTTAAATAAATCATTAACCTTGGTAAGAACTTTTGTACAGTTTGTATTAGAGATTTCATAGATAAAAAGTAGGGATGGCATCGAATACAGAATTGCTAATCGGTTAAGCGCAAGACGTTCCGACCGATTAACCGGTTAGTCGTATCAAGATGTTCATTTAGACATTTCTTCATTTACACAAGAAGGCTGTAACACACGTTATAATTTTCATTCTGTTAATTATCTTGATCGGGATATTTTACGTGCATAGGAGTGTATTTTATTTTAATTTCAATATACAAGAAAAAGTCAAGAAAACCATGAATCTTGCCAGAGAATCAGACATGAATAATTTCCACCGCAGACATAAAAGAAGTTAATTCTGCATTGTCACCGTAATCAAAACTATATCTGAACTCTCACTTTATTTACACTGTTTTTTTCCTAAATAAATATAACATAACTTAAAAGATATCGGCAAAATATAGACATACTAATTAAAAGTCCTAATTGGTGATGTTTTTACTATCATTAAAAAACACGCAGGGCAGTCGGGGTTACACCATGATGTATTAAAAAGAGCAATTAACACTTTACAAACTGACCAATTACCCAGTGACCTCAATCAAGAGAGCCATAAATACCTCAAAATTATTTAATTAAAAAATATGTAAAAACGCTAAATGATCTTTAAGCAGTGGTTTCCTTTCTAAAGATTGATTTTTAATAAAAAAAAAATTCAATTTACAAATTTTTTTTATATTTTTTCCGACTAACCGATTACGGATTTTCTAACCGATTAGCATCGTTCCGACCGATTAATCGATTAACCGGTTAAGAATTGTCATCCCTAATAAAAACCCTTAATTTGGATAATAAAAAAAATGACCGTGATTAAACTTACTGACCTTATTCTGAAAACTTAACCTTGGCCACAGCTTTTGCACAGTTGGTTCTAGGGTTTTTATATTTCACATGTATATGCCTAATGGCATGGCCTTCCCCATTGTACCATTTATTTAACCCTTTGATTTCGACCTTTAAGTTTGAATTACATTTTAAAAAGTTTTAATTTGACCATAACTTTTGAATGGTTGAATTGGTGCTTGGGCTTTCATAGTATACAAGTTTAATTAATTTGACAAGTCCCTTTTTTTATTTTGAGTTTGTCTTGCATTTGAAAAACTTTAATCTTCGCCAAAAACTGCCATACGGTGGCATTTGTGTTTCTCAAACACTTCATGATTTTTTTAAATTAATATGTTCTTTCACATGATAAAACCTAACTTGATAATAAATTGTGTAAAGTGTAATCTACATTACCGTCCCTTAAAATTATTCTCGCACATTAAACCGATCTAACAAAACCATTTGGAAGAAGTAGCTGAATACATTACTTTTGCGTCATTATAGGTTAGAAACTATAAAACGATTAATGAAATAAATTTAATTGACGTCCCAATAACTTGCATAGGATTCTTGTTAAAAATTCAGAATATTCCCTTCTGTATACATGTATTTACCTTTTAAGATTTATAAAATATTTCTCACTTCCTGTGTTTATTAAAACACATTGTGCTACCCATTTCTAAATATTCTTACCAAACATCTTCGAGGCAAAACAGGTATTGTTCATGTAAAACGAAAATATTGAATATCTTAGTAAGCATGAGTGCTCTAACTGGGGTAATACATTACAATACATCTTTTTTAATCGCATTGTGTCATACTAAATTTTTATTTTCAAAACTGATTTAATTAGAAAGTGACTATGAATTCCTAATTAATGGCCATTTTTTGTATATTTTATTAATTAATTTCAAATACAAAAATTACTTTTAGGAATATTTCTTTTTTTATGTAATGTTAACAAACAAAATGTGTACAACCTCAGTAAAGTGTCAATATTTACAATTCAATCAGGCAAGAAACTTTAAACTTTTAAATTCTATATGTATCCACTTTATTGATATTTCAATTGCCAAGCCAATATCACCAATTCCCCGAACGTCTAGCTAATGTCTTATTTTGCATAGTACTGTATAATATTCAACTGATAGTATGTAATCTTCTTTTCAAAATTGCAATTTGGCTGGTTTAAATTAACCATGCGCATTTTTTGATGGATAAAGTTATTGATATATAAAACGTTACAAAAGCACCCGTTAAAATCGTCCATATTTAGTATTGGTCGAAAGAGATTGGGGATGTAATGTTTGATATTCTCATGAAATCCAGGACAATGTTGTTTATAGATAATATATATTAAAAAGTTGAAGATCAAAAGAAAAATATTTTTTAAAAAACCAGGAATTAAAATTCAAAATGGGTAAAAGATAAAAAAAATTACCTCATTATAAAATATCTTTGAAGGTCTGTAATTTAGGGGTTATCTCACAGGTCCATGAATAATAAATGTGTTGCTTCTGTTTGAATACTTGTTAATCGAACGCCCACCCTCCTTGTTCATATGAGTCAGAATTAATTATAATGTAAGTATATAAAAAACATTTCTCTCTATTCCCCTTTTCTCTCTTTTACCCAAGTACTATTAACAAAGTTGATATATAGAAATTTGTACCGATTGATTGATTGATTGATTGATTGATTGTGTATTGTTCAACGCCGAGTCGGCAATTTTTCAGCCATATTTCGGCGGAAAATAAAAAGGTATAAGCGGAACTGTTAAAAATGAGTATGAAAGAAAATAATTTTAAATACTGTGGTTTCATTAATGTTCGTTGAGCACCAATTTTCGAGGATTTCGTCGTTGAGCAGATCCATGAATTTAAATGTTCATTGAAATAAGAAATATGTTTTTTATTTGTTTCTTATTTCAAGGCACCGAATCTAAAGGCTACAATTGTTTTGTTATTTTTTATTAGTTAATAAGACATTTCTTAAAATCCTTCTTTCTAATACTCAGTACTCTCTTATACAAGGCATTGTTATGTTATTGCATTATGACGTCACAGTAATTAAAACCAGCTGCAGTATCTGTTATTAGAAACATCCAGTATATAAAGACTATTGTGACATCAGCACTATTGTTGCTTCACATAAGAACGTGTCCAATTTTAGAAACAGCAGGTTTATAATTTTTAAAATAGAAACATCCAGTCTGTAACACTTTTTATACTTTATAATGTGATCCAGTTTGAGCCAATCAGATAGTTCGAACAATAAAGAAAAATAATAAACTTTTTAATACAATGCATGTTCAATATTGCATAATTAAGTTAAAAAAAATAAATAAAAATGCTTTCATATATTGGTTTACGGTAGAATTATACACCACGAATGGTTCACAGTGGAGTATAAGTATCACTTCCTAACACATTAAAGTAGGTAAATCTTACTTTAAAGTTTTTAATTCCAGCTTTAAAGTTTGCAGCTTAAATGGGTGTTCCAACTTAAATCTTGGCTTTCCACCTTTAAATATATATTATTTTTTTCATGAGCGTGGAGATGAATGAGGAGAAAATTGTAGAAAAAAAGGGATTTGGTTGTTAAGTGACGTTACGTTAATTTCCCTTTACTTATTTCAAATATTAGATAGAATATTCATGTACCTGAATGGTTGATTGAATTAAATACATGTAAGTGATCATGAATGATATGTAACTTACCCCTTTTCCTTTTCCTTTGACATGTTGCTACTTTGTTCTTCGACATTTTACTTGTTCTAACTGTGGAAATTAATGAATTGAATTGAGCATATTTTATGGACAAAAAAGTCAAAAGGATTAGACACAAGTTGAAAAACTTAGAGAGTCATCTCCTAACAAAACATAAATAAAATTGCTAATACAAAAATCATGTATTCAAATATGGTCTGTTACATCTTACGACCCTCAAGTAAAAACCATCCTTAAGTGCAAAAAATCCGATTTTGTTTCTTTTGGCAATGCTGATAGGATTTATTATCCATTTTACAAATATTCTAAACTTTTTTAATGTGTGATATAGGTAACCACTCGAAAACAGCAACAAATAAACCTCAATATACCAAAAAAAATGTTATCCAGAAAAAAAATATATAAATTTCTTATGGATTCCTCTAAAAGTCGGCCATAGATTTTTGGATCAAAAGTTTACTTCTAAAACTCAACTAATAAGCATGTATTGCACAATATATAGATTTGAGTTACTCTGTTCTCATTGCTAACTGAACAGTTAAATAAGCGTAAAATACATGTAGATATATCTATTTATTACAACGATAGAGCAGTCATATTTCTTTTTAAATTGTCTGTCCACAAATGTTGCAATGATAATTATTCATTTGTCGATGAACTTGATGTAGACATGTAGTGTTTAACAGTCTCCTCACGCTATTTATGGTTCTGATTACTAATCTTATTTGAAGCAAAAACAGTAGTTCCGGACTGTAAATATGAGCACATCTTGAGTTAGTAATCTTACATAATATGGTAATTAAAAAAAATATTTGTTTACACCTCCCCCTTTTTCTGGATATGCTCGTTTTTATTACTACGGAAAAGGAAGCCGTTCAAGGAAAAATTCCGAATTTTTTTTTCATTATTCTCTCTAATTTTTTAAAATAAATTCATTTTTCATTTTGATTTTGCTTGTCTATTTTCGTTTTTACATATTTAATTTACTATCAATTTCTTTTTTAGTTCGACAATAACCACATTTAAGACACTGGTATATACACCACATTCCCACCCCACCCGTCCTTCTAAAAAAATATCGCTCATACATGTATATTTGTTCAATAGATGAAGTGCTGGATCATTGTTTTGAAATGCACATCATTAGTAAAGTTTTTTGATTTTTTTTTCAAACCTTGACAGTTCCGTATTATTTCTCAATTATAAATTATATTTGCAGAGTATCATTGATAGTTTGATTTTTGGGAAATAAGCTGTGCACCCCTTTGTTAGTGTTGACGAAGAACTATCTCAATTTACACTGCGATTGTAAAATCAATGCTTATATTTACGAACTCCTATTATTGTGAACCTCTTTATAATTTTGTCTGATGACTACCTTTTTGATCTCTGTAAAAAAAAAAAACATTTTATGAGGCCCTTTCCCATCAATGAGGTTGCTTTCCTTATCTGTCTGTTTACTGCATATGAATTAATTTTCTTTTATCAGAAGTAAAAGAAATTTTAACATTTTTATTTCAAGAATTTCCCATCATATCATATCCTGACTATAAGAAAGAAAACTTAGGATTTATTTTAATTTTAACTACGTTTTCTGAATAATATCCTACAATAATCATCATTATTTTTTTAAGTGGGAGTGTATGGCGTACACATATCACTCGGAGCTCCTCGGATGGATCGTATACCATTTTGAATGGAGTGTAGCGGAGTAAGCCGAGGATTACCGACTGTGCACATCATGCGTAATGAGGTATATCTATCAAAAATATAAAACGCAAATAATCGACAATGTATACATGTATTTACCTTTTAAGATTTATAAAATATTTCTCACTTCCTGTGTTTATTAAAACACATTGTGCTACCCATTTCTATATATTCTTACCAAACATCTTCGAGGCAAAACAGGTATTGTTCATGTAAAACGAAAATATTGAATATCTTAGTAAGCATGAGTGCTCTAACTGGGGTAATACATTACAATACATCTTTTTTAATCGCATTGTGTCATACTAAATTTTATTTTCAAAACTGATTTAATTAGAAAGTGACTATGAATTCCTAATTAATAGCCATTTTTTGTATATTTTATTAATTAATTTCAAATACAAAAATTACTTTTAGGAATATTTCTTTTTTTATGTAATGTTAACAAACAAAATGTGTACAACCTCAGTAAAGTGTCAATATTTACAATTCAATCAGGCAAGAAACTTTAAACTTTTAAATTCTATATGTATCCACTTTATTGATATTTCAATTGCCAAGCCAATATCACCAATTCCCCGAACGTCTAGCTAATGTCTTATTTTGCATAGTACTGTATAATATTCAACTGATAGTATGTAATCTTCTTTTCAAAATTGCAATTTGGCTGGTTTAAATTAACCATGCGCATTTTTTGATGGATAAAGTTATTGATATATAAAACGTTACAAAAGCACCCGTTAAAATCGTCCATATTTAGTATTGGTCGAAAGAGATTGGGGATGTAATGTTTGATATTCTCATGAAATCCAGGACAATGTTGTTTATAGATAATATATATTAAAAAGTTGAAGATCAAAAGAAAAATATTTTTTAAAAAACCAGGAATTAAAATTCAAAATGGGTAAAAGATAAAAAAAATTACCTCATTATAAAATATCTTTGAAGGTCTGTAATTTAGGGGTTATCTCACAGGTCCATGAATAATAAATGTGTTGCTTCTGTTTGAATACTTGTTAATCGAACGCCCACCCTCCTTGTTCATATGAGTCAGAATTAATTATAATGTAAGTATATAAAAAACATTTCTCTCTATTCCCCTTTTCTCTCTTTTACCCAAGTACTATTAACAAAGTTGATATATAGAAATTTGTACCGATTGATTGATTGATTGATTGATTGATTGTGTATTGTTCAACGCCGAGTCGGCAATTTTTCAGCCATATTTCGGCGGAAAATAAAAAGGTATAAGCGGAACTGTTAAAAATGAGTATGAAAGAAAATAATTTTAAATACTGTGGTTTCATTAATGTTCGTTGAGCACCAATTTTCGAGGATTTCGTCGTTGAGCAGATCCATGAATTTAAATGTTCATTGAAATAAGAAATATGTTTTTTATTTGTTTCTTATTTCAAGGCACCGAATCTAAAGGCTACAATTGTTTTGTTATTTTTTATTAGTTAATAAGACATTTCTTAAAATCCTTCTTTCTAATACTCAGTACTCTCTTATACAAGGCATTGTTATGTTATTGCATTATGACGTCACAGTAATTAAAACCAGCTGCAGTATCTGTTATTAGAAACATCCAGTATATAAAGACTATTGTGACATCAGCACTATTGTTGCTTCACATAAGAACGTGTCCAATTTTAGAAACAGCAGGTTTATAATTTTTAAAATAGAAACATCCAGTCTGTAACACTTTTTATACTTTATAATGTGATCCAGTTTGAGCCAATCAGATAGTTCGAACAATAAAGAAAAATAATAAACTTTTTAATACAATGCATGTTCAATATTGCATAATTAAGTTAAAAAAAATAAATAAAAATGCTTTCATATATTGGTTTACGGTAGAATTATACACCACGAATGGTTCACAGTGGAGTATAAGTATCACTTCCTAACACATTAAAGTAGGTAAATCTTACTTTAAAGTTTTTAATTCCAGCTTTAAAGTTTGCAGCTTAAATGGGTGTTCCAACTTAAATCTTGGCTTTCCACCTTTAAATATATATTATTTTTTTCATGAGCGTGGAGATGAATGAGGAGAAAATTGTAGAAAAAAAGGGATTTGGTTGTTAAGTGACGTTACGTTAATTTCCCTTTACTTATTTCAAATATTAGATAGAATATTCATGTACCTGAATGGTTGATTGAATTAAATACATGTAAGTGATCATGAATGATATGTAACTTACCCCTTTTCCTTTTCCTTTGACATGTTGCTACTTTGTTCTTCGACATTTTACTTGTTCTAACTGTGGAAATTAATGAATTGAATTGAGCATATTTTATGGACAAAAAAGTCAAAAGGATTAGACACAAGTTGAAAAACTTAGAGAGTCATCTCCTAACAAAACATAAATAAAATTGCTAATACAAAAATCATGTATTCAAATATGGTCTGTTACATCTTACGACCCTCAAGTAAAAACCATCCTTAAGTGCAAAAAATCCGATTTTGTTTCTTTTGGCAATGCTGATAGGATTTATTATCCATTTTACAAATATTCTAAACTTTTTTAATGTGTGATATAGGTAACCACTCGAAAACAGCAACAAATAAACCTCAATATACCAAAAAAAATGTTATCCAGAAAAAAAATATATAAATTTCTTATGGATTCCTCTAAAAGTCGGCCATAGATTTTTGGATCAAAAGTTTACTTCTAAAACTCAACTAATAAGCATGTATTGCACAATATATAGATTTGAGTTACTCTGTTCTCATTGCTAACTGAACAGTTAAATAAGCGTAAAATACATGTAGATATATCTATTTATTACAACGATAGAGCAGTCATATTTCTTTTTAAATTGTCTGTCCACAAATGTTGCAATGATAATTATTCATTTGTCGATGAACTTGATGTAGACATGTAGTGTTTAACAGTCTCCTCACGCTATTTATGGTTCTGATTACTAATCTTATTTGAAGCAAAAACAGTAGTTCCGGACTGTAAATATGAGCACATCTTGAGTTAGTAATCTTACATAATATGGTAATTAAAAAAAATATTTGTTTACACCTCCCCCTTTTTCTGGATATGCTCGTTTTTATTACTACGGAAAAGGAAGCCGTTCAAGGAAAAATTCCGAATTTTTTTTTCATTATTCTCTCTAATTTTTTAAAATAAATTCATTTTTCATTTTGATTTTGCTTGTCTATTTTCGTTTTTACATATTTAATTTACTATCAATTTCTTTTTTAGTTCGACAATAACCACATTTAAGACACTGGTATATACACCACATTCCCACCCCACCCGTCCTTCTAAAAAAATATCGCTCATACATGTATATTTGTTCAATAGATGAAGTGCTGGATCATTGTTTTGAAATGCACATCATTAGTAAAGTTTTTTGATTTTTTTTTCAAACCTTGACAGTTCCGTATTATTTCTCAATTATAAATTATATTTGCAGAGTATCATTGATAGTTTGATTTTTGGGAAATAAGCTGTGCACCCCTTTGTTAGTGTTGACGAAGAACTATCTCAATTTACACTGCGATTGTAAAATCAATGCTTATATTTACGAACTCCTATTATTGTGAACCTCTTTATAATTTTGTCTGATGACTACCTTTTTGATCTCTGTAAAAAAAAAAAACATTTTATGAGGCCCTTTCCCATCAATGAGGTTGCTTTCCTTATCTGTCTGTTTACTGCATATGAATTAATTTTCTTTTATCAGAAGTAAAAGAAATTTTAACATTTTTATTTCAAGAATTTCCCATCATATCATATCCTGACTATAAGAAAGAAAACTTAGGATTTATTTTAATTTTAACTACGTTTTCTGAATAATATCCTACAATAATCATCATTATTTTTTTAAGTGGGAGTGTATGGCGTACACATATCACTCGGAGCTCCTCGGATGGATCGTATACCATTTTGAATGGAGTGTAGCGGAGTAAGCCGAGGATTACCGACTGTGCACATCATGCGTAATGAGGTATATCTATCAAAAATATAAAACGCAAATAATCGACACTTTTGCTTACAATCACATGCTGAGAATAAATTTAAGGAAATGTCTACCGATGACATCGTATATATTGTATATCATTTGGATTTTCAGCAGTGAGGCCCATTTCAATCCATCTAAACATGTGTTGTCTTGTTCTCATTGATACTGAAAACGAATTTAACTGATTATGTAAATTTCAGTATGTAATTGTGCATTAACTTTTTTATTCAAGTAATGATTAAATTGTATATCTCTAAGTTAGAATGTCAACCGGGACCCTTGACTTGATAAAAAAAAATATTGCATGAAACAACGTACCGACTCGTGAATAGGTGGCACAGAAGAAATTATATATCTTATATAACCATTCTAGTACTCTGAAACTAAATTCATGGAAGAGGATAAAAATCTAGGTAAATATTTTCCCAGAAAGTGCAAGAAAATAAAAAAAAAATGCAAACGTACTCGGATTGTTTTTAAAGTTGGCAGCGGACAAAATATTCTAGCATTCATTCATTATCTATTTCCGAGGGTGGCTATCAGAATGTCCCTAAACTAGTAAGCCATTGGTCTTTTTAAACAACAAGAAATATTTTGTCCGTCTACCTTTTAAATAAGTGGGGGGGGGGGCATGCCTTTAAGTATACTCTGTAAAGCTAAGGGCTAGCTTAAAATACGTTTTTAAGCGGTGTATTCAAACATAACCGAGTAATATCGTATTTTAATGTGAGGAAATTTCCCCGCTCCCGGGTCTTAGGAACAACGCAAAGATCAATACAAAGACGATCATTTTTGTCATTTTTTAAAAGTGTTTTTAAATTCACAATCTGGAATATTTAAAACTCATTAAGGACCTTTTTCCGCCATATATACATCGCATAGTACCAAGAGGTATTTCAATAAATTATTCACATACCATAATTAATAATAAATGCAGGGTATTGAATGTGTTAATCAAAATGATAAAAGAAGATAATGTAAAAGACGCATATCATCCAATTATTTATTGATGATATTGATCTTGAAAGTTATTTTGAAGAGACTTAAAAGTGAAGTGAAATGTCTTTCTGAAAATCGTGCATTTATCCAATAGACCTGAAAGCTATTGAATTTTTTTTTAATAATTCGTCCGAACAAATATATATTATTCGTCTGAACGAATTTCTAAATTGTCCGAACAAATATCTTATTTATCCAATCAAATAACTTATTTGTCCGAACAAATTTCTTATTTGTCCGAACACATTTCTTATTTGTCCGAACAAATATCTTAATTATCCAAATTAATAACTTATTTGTCAAAATAATATCTTATTTGTCCGAACAAATTTCTAATTTGTCCAAATACATCTAATTCGTCCAATCAAATTTGTCCAAACAAATGAAAATATTCTTTTTTACCTAGCCCTCGAGCGGCGCCGTAATCAATGGTCTTTATAAAAATTAAATAAAAAATTTTGCTTACAAAGAGACATTTTTTTTAATTTCTCAAAAATGTATATTCACACTTCAAACTTTTATTCTCAGTACTCAATACCCTCACGCAAGTTAAATTATGTTGAACCTTAAACATTTTACATGCAGAATGATAGATGAAAATTTTAATTTATTCCATGATAATAATTATCTTATAACCAATATACTATGATTATATTCAAATGCCTTAGCTCGGATCTTAATGTGTACTGAAAATTAATTCTAATTGTTTGAGTATTTGCTTTCTACAACTGTATTAAATTGCTCTAGAGATAAAATGTTTCAAGTTTAAATATGTCTTAAAGTTTGTTCTTGTTTTTCGAAATGTATACCCAGTGATCAGATGTATTATATCAGCATATCTATTTACTATGTTTTATAATGCTTTGAAAATTCATAAAATTTTTACTTACTTAATTAAGAGAATATTCTACCAATGACCAAACCACATGTACAAGCAGAAATGCACTATAACGCTTAAACAAATTGGTTTTAAAGATAATTATCTCAATGCAATTGTGCAATCAATTTTTGCTCTGATTAGCCCTTTGTAAAATCAAAGCCAAAAGTATTGTTTAATGGAATATATTTTAAAGAATGACTAATTTAAAACGGCAATACCACTGCAAATCGTGTGCTTTTTAAATCAAATTTACACAATATATCATTCAAGAATAAGGTAAAAAGTTAAAGTTAGCATTTTGAGAAAAATAAATATTTTCTCCTCATACAAAATTAACACAATTAAAATGTGTCGGAAACTGAAGGGTTGTACAACTTAGATCTGTTCTTGTACCACGTAAATTCTCAAATGGCATGTGCCTACATTGTAGGGTTTACAATTATAATGGAATATTAGGTAAAAGAAAGTCTCAGAATCAAAATTGCTTAACACTCCGATTAATTAATGAACATTTATTGGTACAATAAATTGTTTTATATACAAAATTTTATAATCTTTATAACTTATGTAATTTTCCATTTATTTGTTTCCCTTTCGGGTGCCCCATGCATTTACGGCTAGATTTTATAGTTTGGACCAATCAAATAGAGTTATACGTATCACGTGGTTAATTCACTCTAGCCATTTTTTATCGTCGAAGAAGCCACACAAATTTTCAGCAAGTACTTTTGTACTTTAAAGTGTTGTTGCATCGTTTTCGGCGTAAAGTTTTGCAGAACGTAATTATATGTTACATGATGGAATAGATTTGTGATATTTAAGGTGCGTATTTTAGCGATGTCGCATATATTTTGATGTAAACAGTGGACTGTGTCTTGTGTTGTTTACATCTATAAATAGACACCTTATGTAAACATGGCTGCGGGACGGGTAAAAGTAGTGATTCTGGGACACTCGTTTATACGACGTTTGCGTGATTTTGTGTTGTCAACACCTGAGTATAGCAATTTGAGACTTTATTCTTCACAATTCTCTGTTGAATTTCGAGCGAGAGGAGGTTTATCCATCCGACAATTAGCCAACAGCCCACAATTGACGGACTTCGTGGACCAGGATGTTTGTTTTTTACAAATCGGAAGCAATGACTTATGTGATCCAGCGATTCCAGTGAAAGACATTGCCAATGGAATAACATCATTTGCTTCTTTTTTGATCGCTGCGGAAAAAGTGAAAGTTGTGATTATTGGCCAAGTCCTCTTTAGGTCACCACATGCTACAGATCCAGATTACAACAACAGAGTTAGAGAACTGAATGTGTTATTGAAATCGATTTGTGTAAACTCGGACGCAAACTTGAGATTTTGGCATCACTATGGATTCTGGAAGGATCCGAATTTGCCCCACCTATCACCAGATGGTGTCCATCTACAGAATCCGAGGGTAAATGCCCGTCCCATGCAGAAATATGCCCAAAGCATCAAAAGTGCAATTCTACATTGCGTTCGCACCTTCATGCTCAGATAAGTTATGTAAAAATTTGCACTGTTGCCCATACACAAAATAATAATTTATGACTATTAGGGTGTTTTGTTTGGGCTTAAGCTACAAACATAATTGATTATATACCCTAAAATTTTATCATGTCGATGAAGACTGAAGTACATATATACTATTCAGATCATTAATTCGAATCACTTAAATTGTTATATCAATTTTCTTTCATTTACGTTATTTATTTTATTCACAGTAATCTTTAAATTGATAAACAATGGCACTGTAAATCTATAGAATTTATGCAACATCATTTATGGTGAATACAATTTCTTGGAAGTATTAACATGCCTTTTCAATTATGGCAGATATAGAAATTTACAATGCATTTTTACGCTGTGTCAATTATAGCGGATGCATTTTTTATTAGCATTTTTACGCTGTGTCAATTATGGCGGATGCAATTTTTTAATTTATGCATTTTGACG
This sequence comes from Saccostrea glomerata, assembly GCA_003671525.1. NCBI lineage: Eukaryota > Metazoa > Mollusca > Bivalvia > Ostreida > Ostreidae > Saccostrea > Saccostrea glomerata. The sequence continues at coordinate 21,301 of PRKT01001933.1, read as the reverse complement.
CTGTGTCAATTACAGCGGATGCAATTTATTTAATTAAATTAATGCATTTTTACGCTATGTCAATTATAGCGGATGCATTTTTAACATTTATACACCTTGTCAACTATGGTGTAGCTAATTTTTATAATGCATTTTACACCACGTCAATATGGATGAATGCATTCTCTGGCATTTTTATGTTATGTCTTTAAATGACAATTGCTTGGCGTGAATGTTTAACAACTTTATAAGCATTTAAGGTCATGATGTTCATGATCAATGCTATTATTAATTTTAGGTCAAGTTTTCTACATTTAAGCCACGTTATTTATGGACTTTATCTTACAATATTTCAACTTCTCCAGGTCATATAATTCACATTTGTTTTAAACTAATAAACATTAAATTATAAATTGAAATAATTTAATCATATATTCAAATTGGAAGTTTACAAATGAGTTGGCTTCTTGGCTTATGGAATTCTGTATGTATTATATAGGCTAGATGTCCTTTATCACATAAATTCTTTTGAATTCCAAAATACTTATCATGCTTATTGAAGACAATATTTTAATTTCAAAGCTGTTAAAATCAATTACTTTGAAATTTCTTAACTTGTTGGTGATGTGTATTTTGTACATATTTATTCTGAATTATTTAAAAATATATTGACATAGATTCAAGTGAATGTCAGTTATTAATTATTACAAAATTTTTCAGTTATCAACATGGGTCCAAAAAGAAAACCAGCACCAACTTCACAACAAGATGGGTCAAAACGGACCAAGCAGAATTCAAATAAACGTCAAAAGCAATCATCAATCTCTGTGGACAATCAATTGAACATGGGTCCCCTGAACATTAACTATGACTTATTAGCTGAGGCCATTTTAAAGAAACAGCAAGTTCCAAATGTCACACCACCCACCCAAAACGTCAATACGACTCAGGAAACGCCATCAATTGAGGTTACTGGGACAAATATGAACACAAATATCCAGCCCAGCCTAGAAACCCAAACGGATGCAGCAAGCTCATCAGTTACACAGACATCTACCATTACTGAAGCTCCATCCACAAGTCAAAATTACAGCAACCACTTCTCATCTCTGTTACATGAATTATTTGCAGGTGAGTTGGGGGCAAACAATAATGCAAATGCTAGTACAAATCCGCCATTATCTATAGATGAGGGTATTCCTCTAGGTGCAAACACCCCACACAGAATCAAGCAAAAAATTTGGTCTGATCAATTTTTTGATCTCCGATCCTTACTTCCCAATTACAAAGAAAGCACTGTCTCCATTCAAATTGATCAAAGTTCTCTTAGTTTCTCAAATCAATCTGCTTCTAAATCTACCAACTCTCTGTCAATAGAACAGTGGACTACTGCATTTCACATTTTCATGGCCATTTATATTGAAAAGAAACCTGAAGATGCCCCACATTTATTGAAATATGCTTCAGTGATTAGAGAAATCGCAACCACGAATGGTGATGCAGCATGGCGTCATTATGACGAATCATTCAGAAAACTCCGCCAATCGCATACTTTGCCCTGGCAAAGAACCATTTCGGAACTCATGGTTTCAGCATGCACCATTCATCGTTCAAAACAGCTTTTTCGGAACAATTTTCGTACCAAATTCAATGACAAATACCCCAAAGTGTGTTTCAACTTCAACAATGGCACCAAATGCAGATCAAACCCATGCACCTATAAACATGCCTGTGAATCCTGTGGAGACTCAAATCACCCAAGAATTAAATGCTCAAAAAACCAAACAACCAACTCAAAGTACCCAAAGCAAAATTCCAACGCCAATAAACATGCCGAATCTAACTTGTGAGTTACAAGGTTATGATCACAACCTCTCGGATTATTTGGTAAATGGTTTTCAGTTTGGATTTAAATTAGGATGTGTAGGAGAGCCAACCCATTGTGTACATAAAAATCACAATTCTGTTTTCAAAAACCCAGAGGTAGTGCAAGAAAAATTAAACAAAGAATTTGCACTAGGTCGTATCTCTGAAGCTCACAAACAAATACCATTTGAGAACTATGTTTGCTCCCCATTAGGTTTAGTCCCTAAAAAAGCACCAGGAGAATTTCGCATAATCCATGATTTGTCTTTTCCGAAGAATCAATCAGTCAATTCCTATATTCCAAAATGCAATTCTCAAGTTCAATATGAATCAATTGAACATGTCATTCAATTAATCAAACAATTTGGCCCTTATTCATTAATGGCAAAAATGGATATTGAGGACGGCTTTAGGAACATTCCCATTCATCCTTCTGATTATCACTTGTTAGGTTTTAGTTGGAATGGGGATTATTTCTTTGACAAATGCCTACCAATGGGAGCCAGTAGTTCTTGCCAAATTTTTGAAAAATTAAGTACAGCCCTTCATTGGATAATGATCCATAAATACAATGCTTCGGGTATGTCCCACTTAATCGATGATTTCTTTTTCATTGCTCCCCCCAATTCAGAAAAATGCTTGCAAGATGTACTTAATTTCGAAAAATTGTGCAAGAGTATTGGTATACCAATCAAACAATCAAAAACCGTTTTTCCTACAACAACATTGACAATTTATGGAATCGAGGTTGACTCTGTTAAGATGGAAAGCAGACTTCCATCTGACAAATTAGATAAACTCAAAGCTGCTCTTGCATTTACAAGCAAAAGAAAGAAAATTTCACTTCGAGATTTACAATCTCTCATTGGATTGTTAAATTTTGCTTGTTCAGTCGTGGTTCCTGGTCGTGCATTTCTTAGACGTCTTATAGACCTTACTTGCAATGTAGACAACCCGAATCATTATATCAGGCTGAATTCAGAAGCGAGGAGTGATATCAAAGCTTGGCAAGATTTTATTGTGGAGTTCAATGGCAAGTCAATTTTTCTCCAAGAGGAATGGACAGCGTCATACAAACTTAACCTGTTTACTGACGCTTCTGGCTCTTTAGGGTACGCAGCTGTTTTAGGTTCACAATGGTTTGCAGCCTCTTGGCTGGAAGAACACAAATCATACCAAATAGCAATTAAAGAACTATTTCCAATTGTCCTCTCCTTGGAATTGTGGGGTCAAAAACTGAGAAACCATAAAATACTTTTTTTTCTGACAATATGGCTGTGGTTGAAATTATTAACAAACAATCGAGCAAAGATAAAACCCTCATGAGATTAGTGCGCCGTCTTGTGCTTGCGGGACTTCATTTCAATGTTCTTTTCAGAGCTAAACACATTCCTGGAAAATCAAATGTTGTTGCTGACCACTTGTCATGTTTTAAATTTCAGGAAGCCAAAGCAATAGCCCCATGGTTAAATCCTCAACCAACACCTCTCCCGTCACAAATGGTGTTCATTTAACCAGCGAGAGCCTCCAGTTGCTGGTAGCAGCCATAGCACCATCTACTCGAAGAGCTTATCTGCGAAGCTGGACATTACTTTTGAGCTATTGCAGCAATTCGGATGCCTCATTCACTTTTCCATGCTCTCCAATTTTGATTTCCAACTTTATCAGTCATCTGCATTTTCAAAACCTTAGTGCTTCTACAATTACATCCCACGTGTCTGCCATAAGTTATGTACATAAACTTTGCAGTGTTAATGACCCGACACATCATTTTGTGGTTCGAAAAATCTTGATAGGCTGTCAACAGTTAAAAACTTCTCCAGATACTAGAATGCCTATCACCAAGCCCATTCTGCTAAAACTTTTATTGGCTCTACAAAAGACTGTATCTGATAATAATAATATTATTATGCTTCGTGCAATTTTTCTTTTAGCCTTTCATGGATTCTTTCGCTTAGGAGAATTAGTTGTACAAGATAAAGAACATGTTACTAAGGTTATCCAAAGAGGCGATCTTACTTTTGTCAAAGATCAGGGTGTACAAATCAGGCTACGATATTTCAAACACATGAAAAACAACCAACCTGTTACCATTCTGCTTTCATCGAGCAAAGATTTTCAAATTTGTCCTGTTCATGCCTTATATTTGTACACTTGTACTTTCAATCATAAATCTGGCCCATTATTTTCATTTAAATCAGGTGCACCAGTTTCTCGTTCATTTGTAGTGTCAAATTTGAAATCGGCTTTGACATTTTGTGACTTAAATCCAAATCTTTATAAAGGACACAGTTTTAGGATTGGTGCGGCAACGGAAGCCGCCCGATTGGGTTTTTCTGAAAGTTATATTCAGCAACTCGGTCGATGGCATTCAAATGCAGTTCAACGGTACATAAGAATCAATTCATTTTCACTATAATCGTTCAAACAATCGGTCAATGTTGTACTACTCCCATTCCAAATTTTTTGCACCGCTAACATAATTTTATTATGTTTTGAACAATTTGAACAGGCCAGGTTTGACTGCTGTTCCCACCAACTTGTCATGAACACTCGGTAGGCCAGTTTTTCGGCTGCTACATATTTCACATTATATTGTATATAAATTATAGTTTAACCTTTGCCCCCAACTCATCATACTCATGTCATTCATTTGTGTTACTTTGTTTTGTAAATATGTTTTTGCAATGTTCAATATGTTTTGTTGTCTTTATTTATTCACCTTACATTTCTGTCTACTTTAAAAGTATTGCACAGGCCAGATATTACACTGCTGTGTTTATTTTAATCATCACACTAGCTTATTTTTATTTTTTCACTATTTATTGTCTTACAATGTTATTTACCTGGCTATTCTTGGGTGGCGCAGTAAGTCACATGCTATTAGACAGCATGTTTTTTCCTTTATGGCCTTTTTGTGCACCACCTTTTTGCTTTTTAAGTGTTTTTTACCATTATATTATTGGCTGGGATGTTTTCGTGTCATGTGATTAGAAAAAATTATGTCATGTGACTAATCTGTAAGTTTAATCTAGTCAATTTGTGATTAACTGTATATTTTGTTTTAAGCCCAGCCAATTAATTGTTTTATAACTTTGTGTAATATGTAATATAGATTTTATTCTTAGTCATTTGTTATTTGAATAAATGACAGTTTCACTCAATTGTGTTTCAGTAATTTATACAAGAAGTTAAGCAAAAACGAGCTTCGAATAGCCAGAAATTGTCTTTTCGGATTATCAGGAAAATTAAGTCTGCTTTCAGACGAATTAAACATGATTAAGTACGTATGTTGACGTTTTGTTTTTTGGGCTGCAGGAAAGGAAAAACCACCATATCATACATGTACGTCATTTCAAACAAAACATATTTCTGCAGTTCCAATACAAGTTGCACTTCAAATGGCAATTATTTTTATATGTCATTCGTGCATTTTTATGTTGAGTTTACATCGTTTTTTTTTCTTTGAAAGCTAGAGAGGTACGAGAAATGATATAGCATGTATCTACAAATCTGTAGGGTAGAACCTTCGCGAGCCCTTCGTGAATGTCGCGCCGAGATCCCTTTCTTCCTCATCCAATGATTATGTAAATCTCCCAGCTATATTTTTGACAGGAAAGTTGCTTTTTAATTTCAAGCCCTAATTTTGGTTTTGTTTTTCGTTTTGGTCGACTTTGTCAATGTAGCAGGTCTACAGGGATTCCTTCTCTTACTATGCTGTTTCGTTTATGAAAACTATACGCATGCGTGTAAAGCAATTGATCACTAATAATTATTTAATTCGTTACCCTATGTTGAAGCAATTGCTTTTTGCAGTTCTTTAAAGATTACCAGCAATCTGAATAAACTACTTTCCAAAAATAATGCAAATGACATTATTGTACCGAATGTAAATGTGTACAGTGTGTGGAATTTAATCTCCCGAAATTCCTTCTTCCTTTAAGCATTTTCTTTTAGCTGTCATCACTTTTATTCAAACAAGCCTTTTATATTGTGTAGTTTCGATGTTCCTTTATTTTTTTATCCCAAGTATTCAGATTAATGCAAAGTCATTGGCATTAATTTCAAATTCAATTTATCCTGGGAATTCAATTGACGTTCAACGTTCTTTCAAAAAAAAATATTATACATGTAGTGGCAGCAATATAAGTATTTTAAAAGGCAACATTTTCATATGTAATAATCTTATGTCTTGAAACATCAAGCTTGTTGTTGTTCGGTTGCATTATTTTTGTCACGAATGACAGAGGAAAGGCCGACCGGGATACGAATATAGCTGACTGTCTTTAAAAGATAATATAATCGATGAAAATAAAGTAGCATACCTGTTTAATTAACTGAAATCCATGTGAATTTCACATAACAATTACGATATTTGCTTTTCAACTCCATTGTACGTTCCTTTGTACATGTATATGCCGTCTTAGGCAAATTCTCTTTACTCGACATAAACAAATTCCCAAGTTACATAATGTATTTTTAAACATATGACGTCATCGGTTGTAGATTGTTATCAGAATGACAGTTACAGCATAACAAAATAAAACGTATTATTTTTGTTAATGATTACTCTTTTCTATTTATCTTCTAGAGTTAAAATACATCGTTAAATACCAAAAATAAGAAAACTTGTGTTCTAAAATCTATGACCACATAATGTATCACTGATTTAGTCAAGGTAGAATATTCTGTATGCTTCCTTATTACCCCTGTCTTAAAGTGAATTAATAAAATACCTTATAAAATGAATTTTTAGCGAGGATTTAATTTTGGCAATATTAGCGATGGAGCCAAGATCTTTTAAATCTAATATCGCTAAAAACTAATTGCGTTTTATTTGTAATGGTGCAAAATCGCTAAAATAACATCTCGCAAACAATAAATTACCAGTTTCTAAGAACAACTTGCTGAATTTGCTTCTCTCTAAAATTTCTTTTTATGCAAAATATAAAACATTCAATCTTTTGAATTACAAGTAGGGATCCCAAGATTGAAAACAGTATTTTTTTAATTATAAATGTCCAGGAAAAAGGTAATGACCTTGACCTTACCTTGCCTCTAATATTAAACGGTCAAATTTAATCTCACTGATACCACCACTTAGTGATATTGTCCTTTTGATTGATTCTGTGAAAATTTTATTAAATAATAAATAAAAGAAATGTGAGAAAAATACTACGATAACTGTAAAGTAATAATTTCTGAACACAGTTCTAATATTGCTTTAAAAAACATATTCTGATCCCCTTTATCTTTCCTTTAATTTGTTAAAACCTTATCATGTTCAGAATTGAAATACAATATATTGTAATGTAAATGAAATTTATGAAATATACCAATACAAAGTAAGATTTTCAGACATATCGTTATGGAACACTGAATCAATTTCTTTAAGACTATTAACCCTTTAACGGCCAGAGATTTTGCCATTTTTCTGCATAATTGCCTTAAAAAGTTAAAATAGAATTTTAGACATTTTCTAGTCACTTTTACATAGAGCAAACTATATATTTTCTGAAAGGTAAGATCCTAAAGTATTTGATTATGCAGAGTAATATGACGTCACGGTTGCCATGGCAGCGACTGAGACCAATAATTTCCAAAATATGTGCTTTTCTCCCTTTATTTGTCCCTGAAATACAAACAATTTTACAAATAATGTTTCCAAACCAGAGGATTTGGTGTTACTATTCAAACAAAGCATGCATTCAATTAGTTTTTAGTTTTAATGGTCAATTTTATTTAATAGAAAGAGTTTATACAATTACACAATGTCAGTACCTCATCCGTTCGACTTCGGCTTTACAACTGTCTGATTGTCGTAAGCAATTTTTGAATCGCTCTCCCTCCTACAGTTTTTTACTGACTTCAATAAAATTTGGTACACATGTGGAGCATACAAAGATGCACATTTTTTTTTATATTTTAGTATTTTTATTTCAAGGAAAAGTGTGTGTTGCCATGGTTACAAAAATAGCAATTTTGAGAAGGGGGCTTCTTAACAAATCATGGGTATTATATATTTAGTTACTTTCAGTAGAGTGTTATCAATAAAATTACCTGCCTAGTTCCAGCGATCTGCATATAAAAATTCACAATACCCTGTTATGTACTCAAATATACAATATCATTAGTATATATCATTAAGTTTTATATGACTGCCATGAGGAGAGTATGACAAAGAACTATGCACACTAACTCTCGATTCCAGCCTACATTTTACATAAACACCTTCTATTCAATAAAAATGACATTATGCCATTACTTTTGTTAAATTACAAACCTGACTTAAAAGTGAATGAATTATAATATTAATACCAGTGTCAAATTTTCAATTGCTCTTAATTACGACTCTTTGTGTAAGGGTGAAGGGGTGGGGTGGGGCTATAAGATATATATCCACTGTAATTAAGTTTAAACATCACCAGATTTAAAAATAGTTTTCAAATTTTTCATTTCTCATGGATATGGATATTTTTTTTCAGTTTTCACTTTACTTCACTAAAGTAAATTTGTTTTGTTTTATCTGTACACATACCCCCAGCTGTTTGTCTACGTTTACGACGAACAACGTAGTACCTTGGCTAGTATTAAACGTAGCCAAACAAAAACTTACAGCTGATTTTAATCTGATTATTCAATATAGTTATACGTACCTGGGAGTATGTTATTCGATCGGTAGCGTATGCATAAAGCAAATTAAAAAGACTTACAGTATTAATACGAGTCTAATACGTGACTTTGGAACTTTTTACTGGTCTCACTGTTATGCATGCATGAATTTAAATTAAGTCCATTATACTTTTCCCTATGAAGGTTTTACCAAGTACTGCACATGTCTTCCATTACATGGTTTATCATCATCTATGATCCCTTTCCAAAATCAATTATCAATGCAAATGCAAAATGAACACCGACTAGCTGTGACATGTACATGCTGTAGCATCTACAATACATATTCCAACCAGGGCAAGTAACTGTTTGATCCCCTTTATATCCATTACCCAGAGTAATCCTTTATCTCTATTTACTAAGAGACGTGAAGCAATATGTGTCTGTGTGGAAGGGGGGGGGTACCGATGAGTAAAAAGGAAGCGAAACTTAGGCATGGAATGTAAACAAAAATGGAGGTGGCAAATGGAGC
>PRKT01001933.1:0-10705 GCA_003671525.1 Saccostrea glomerata | reverse complement strand
CCCGAAATAGGATTTTCGTGAAGGACGAAGGACAATTTTGTTTCGCTTTTCAAGATTTTGGTAACTTGAATATTTTTTCTCCTTTACTTTGCCCCCTTCCACTTTCAAGTTGTTTCCGACGCCAATGCATATACTTCCATTGTATGTCCCACTTCGCTACCGGACCTTACATGTAATTCCGAGTCATTCTACGATAAATGGACGAATTCATTATATAAATCATGAAAGAAATAACTGTTTCAAAAAGCAAAAACATAATTATGATTTTCTTAAAGACAAATCATTCAACTTGGGGAAAAAGTTGTCCACAACTCTTGCATAGATTGCTTTTTAAATACAATTTTAATACTTCATTGTTTTTTAGGTAATATTACGGAATTAGTACTTGATCCAGTCCCATTATTGTTTTTAAAGAAAGCTAAATATGACCAATTGTTTGTTTCTGATGTCTAGTATAGACACAAATGTATGATTTATGAAGTCTCACATATCCAAAATTAAGTTAAAATTTCGGTAAAAATATCGTTATACGAAGTTAAGGTTACGGAAGTTAATTCTCCAACTTTTATAATAAAAGTTAAAATTCTCTGCAATAGTTAAAATCAAAGCTTGTTTTAGGATATAAAACAAAAGTATGAAGAATTTCGCTCCCCAAAGAATGAAAACAATTATATCTGTCATGCAAAATCCTTCCTGAATTACCATTTCGGAAGTAAATGTTTTTCTCCAGTTCAATTTGTTATATCTAAAAAGGCATTGTCTTTAAAATAAATAACTGACTCGCAACTAGTATTAATGATATAAGGGTTTTTTTTGGTAAATTTCAGTTCTTTTTGAAACCTGCAAATAATCTGTCCGTGAAATTTAGAGCAAACTCAGTACTGCAGTTAATTAAATTTTAGCGATATGCTATGATTACGTATGAAAGAAGATCCATGCATTTCTTATTCGAGAAGTGGTTTGATTTCATTTCTTTCTTAAAGATAAAAAAAACTTATTTAACATTCATCGCAGACTGTTAGGAACGCTTTTACGGCTTAGAATCCCGTCTTGAAATTTGTATATAAATGAAGTGACATTAAGATTTACAGTGGAATACGTTTTCAACATTAGGCCTTCATGATGTTCATATCTAAACTTTAACTACATATATATCGGTAAATATTAAAAAAAAAAAACATGCGTGTATTGTTATATCTTAAAGCTGAATTCGATCTTAAAATTTATAGTTAAGATATTATAAGGGCAAATCTGTAAGTGACATGAAAAAAAATATTAATTGTCCACCCTTTTTTTTTTAGAATGACTGTTCCGTGCTATGTCTCTCCCTTTGTATATAACAACCATGGTCACAGAAAGGGAAATAATTCAAACGAAATTAAGTTTCCCGATTTTTAAAATAAATATCTCAGTGTATATTCATTATTTTATTTTCATGTTCCTATACATTCATTTTATATGAGATAAAGATAAGGGTACGAAAAATAATCGCGTCAGTTAAATGCAGTTTGTGCGTTAGCAAAAATATATCTTTCATCGAAATTTTAACTTCTAATATGTTTTGTCGTTGTGACAGCTTTTCCTTTCAAAGTAAATTTAAAATACTAGCTTAAGGACTCAAAAAAAGATTTATAAGCTTGTATATCTTTTTTAACTTTTAATAACACATCCGAAAAGTAAGAAAATGGTAACGACAATACCTGATTACTTTATAAATTATTCCTACTACATGTATAGGAATGACACTGAAACAGTGGGTGCGCGAAATCGGGGCGTTGGGTCAAGAACTATCACTTATATTCTAAAGCTAATGAAAATTCCCTTTATTACATGCTAATGGCTCTAAACGTTTCGTATATAATAATTCTTCTTTATAAATAATTCCTTTCAAAAATAAACCTATTCCATATATTAAAAGAATCGATTTATTTAAGACCGCGCTCATGAACGATTTCATTGTGTACGTAAAACGTTAGATGACTTCATGGTGCTTTTTTTGGTTTTACTCGAAAAAGTTCCAATATTCAAAAGCAAATATTTCTGTAACGGATGCTCGTACCCTTTAATGTTCAATAGAGAAAATGTAGGGAAAATTCCCCGCTTTTAGGATATGGCATTCATTTTTTTTATCGTGTGCTGTAAGTGAGATACAGCCTACAGAAGATTGCACAAAATCACTCATTTATGCGTAATTTTACTAACTTCCCGCAATTATATTCAATGTTCAATTCAAGTTTACAATAATTTCTTAACATCGCAGATAAAAACTGATAGTAGAAAAATTGCTGTGTTTCGTCTCTTGTTTCAGAAAACATCAACTGTTTTGTTGTATCCCAATTATTTACAAAACGCCAACAGTTAAATCACTGTGATGCTGAAAATGCGTCAAAAGGCGCACTTGGCCGTTAAGGGGTTAATATATAATAATATATATATATATATATATATTATATATATATATATATATATATATATATATATAATATATATATATATATATATATTATTATATATTAACCCCTTAACGGCCAAGTGCGCCTTTTGACGCATTTTCAGCATCACAGTGATTTAACTGTTGGCGTTTTGTAACATATATATATATATATATATATTTACCAATCCAGACATCCCCTTCGGATGATCCAAAACCATGTTTGTATTCTGTCAAATTTCTATCAAAGCTAGAGGATCCGTTGATTCGCTTTTGGATTGCTTTAAAAAGATAAGCATCATTTTATTTATAATTCAAACAAACTTAGGTTTGATGCCTGTGATCAATTTAGATCCATAATATATGTTTTCTGTCTCTTATAAATCACTCGAACAAAACAAACATGCGTAGAGTTTAGCTCATATGGCATATGCTGATTTTCATGCTAAATAAACAAATTTTAAACCATCATGCTTCGAGAATATTATGTTCAATAAAAAAAAACCATACAGGATGAGAAGAAAATAAATCCCGTCCATCCACCATTCGTTGTTTTCATATCACAGTACACTCTTATAGGACTGGAAATGGTCTCTTATGGATAGATTTCGTACACACCTGAATAACCGTGACCATCTTCAAGAGGGTCTTAATAATCTTTTGTAAGCACTGAAAAAGAGAAAAAAAAACGTATCGACTGCCCTATTTAGTCGCCTTTTACGACAAGCAAGAGGATACTGAGGACCAATTCTAGTCCCAAATGTAAATATGACGAATAAATTAAGTATCATTTAAACATCATTCGAGATATAAATACCGGTACATGAAGGTACGAGATAGAATTTACATAAGAAACTTCGTGCTTACATGTAATGGAACTAGGTCTCGTGCCCATCCCTTATTTATGTAACAATAAAAGTTAAAGAAAAACTTTTTTTTTAATAAACACAAAAAAAGAAAAAAACATTATTTGTGAATGATTGATTTAACTTTGTTTCAATAATTTTTGAAAAGCAAATTAGTGATGTTTTATTTTTATGAAAAGCAAATTAGTGATCTTTTATTTTCTATAACATTATATGCCGTTTTTTAACTTTGGATTTTTTTTAGTTTTTAATTTAGATATTTGTTATCTATTCAAATTTAAAAGTTTTTAATGGTTTAAAATTTTACAACTTCATTAAGCTAAGAAAAAAATTACCGTTTTGTTAGTTTGTTACTGCATTTTGATGTAATTTTATCAATTTCATAAATTATCATCATGGTTATCCCTTCATTTATTTAAATTAAATTAATATTTTAAAGAAATTAAAAAAAACTATGTAAAAACAAGAGGCCCATGGGCCACGTCGCTCCCCTGAATAACTTGGGTGATGCAGTTCTTACCAGGTCCTCCTCTTGCTATACCTATCATGCCCAACTACCCCTTCCCTTTTATGATTTTAAGAAATTAATATCTACACTACCCAACAATGTTTCCATATAACTTTAAGCTTTCCTGGCCCAGTGGTTCTTGAGAAGAAGATTTTTAAAGTTTTGTTCTAGATATTTCTATGTAAAATTTTGAACCCCTTTTGTGGCCCCGCCCTACCACTGGGGTCATGATTTTAACAATTTAATATCTACACTATTCAAGGATGCTTCCACATAAGTTTTAGCTTTCCTGACCATGTGGTTCTTGAGAAGAAGATTTTTAAAGATTTGTTCTATATATTTCTATGTAAAACTTGGATTCCCTATTGTGGCCCCGCCCTACCCCACGGGGTCATGATTTTAACAATTTAATATCTACACTATTCAAGGATGCTTCCACATAAGTTTCAGCTTTCCTGGCTCAGTGGTTCTTGAGAAGAATATTTTTAAAGATTTGTTCTACATATTTCTATGTAAATCTTGAATTCCATATTGTGGCCCCGCCCTACCCCCGGGGGTCATGATTTTAACAATTTAATATCTACACTACCCAACGAAGCTTCCACATAAGTTTCAGCTTTCCTGGCCAAGTGGTTAGTGAGTAGATGATTTTTTTAGTGACCCCCCCTTCCCTATTTTTGTCTTTTCTTGATTATCTCCCCTTGTAAGGAGACTTGGCCCTTCATTTGAACAATTTAAACTCCCCTTTACCCAAGGATGTTTGGTTAAAACTGGTCCATTGGTTCTTGAGAATAAGTCGAAAATGTGAAAAGTTTACAGACGGACGGACGATGGACAAAATGTGATCAGAAAAGCTCACTTGAGCCTTCGGCTCAGGTGAGCTAAAAAGATTCGAAATACAAAATACATGCATAAAAACACGCGCATTTCAAAGAACATACCAAAAAAAGCCACTCAGAGAAATGCATCTTCATCCGTTTAAATTGAAAAAAAAATTAAAACATTTAACCTACATCAGAGTGAAAAATGATTAATTTAAGCAGTTTACATGTTGTTGAATTTCTTTGAACATTTAACAAATGCAATAGGAAAATTGAAAAAAAAGGAAAAATAGATTTGAAAAAATGAAGTAAAATAATTGTAACATAAAAGAAATGGAATAAATAAAATTTCTAAATATATAAAATTTTAAAGAAAATAAATGAAATACATACAAGGAAAATAATTTATCCAGCTGATCTCCTTAGTTAGGACCGGCTTCAAGATCTCACTGTGTATACGAAATTTCATCATTATGGGATGGAATCCAAAAAAGCCACAGTCCTTCTGACATTTCATCGCACACTCGATCAACGAAGTCGAGTTGTATTCTCTCAAAAGGTCGTTTGTGATTTTTTTTATCATTATATTCTAATTTGGCAAGATATTTCCGCGAAATAAAGACAGCTGTAGATAGCGTAGAGAAGAAGGAAATCAAGAAGATAACAAAGAATTTCGTCATATTGTTATTTGTAAACGCCGATTACTTCTGGTTCCATAATAACAAGCAACAATAAATTATATAATACCAATGTCTCACTTTCGAACACCTTTGACCTGTTTAAAACACCGCCTTCACATAGTCGTGTTTGAGGGACAGGGCTGTTTCTTTTTAATTCAGTCAGCTTTAATTAAATTAGCTCGTTTACAAAGGGGGGCGAAAAGAGGTAGAGAAAATTCCATTAAAAGTAATGATATACATGGGTTGTCACGGAAAGCAATTTTTGAATATTCCAAATTAATTTCCAACCAAAATTAAATTTTTGCCTCCTTTTGAAATATCATCTTTTAAATATTTTGACAAAATATAATTGGCATGTAAAGTCCTATGCATATCAAAACAGCATTTAAAGGATTGTAAAATATAAGTTATTTGCAAATGGCAATTCTATTTTAAATTTACAAACAGATTTGTCAATGAAGTTTTCTCTGTTATCAGGCTATACGGCAATATAATATAAAAAGAATTACTTTCATAAACGCTGTATCTTTTATTGTTCTCGTGTATAATTTGGTTAATGATACATAATTATAAACTGAGCTTAATGTATGCTTAAATGAAGTTTTAAAGGCACACTTTCCGGAACAAATTCACAAACACTGCATGCTACGTATTGATGTCGTCAGTGTTGTGATGACAGCAGATTCCTTAGATTCGTTTATCTGAGGTGAAAATTTTATTTATGAGACATTTCATTAAACTTTTTATGCATCATTCAAAAATGTTGATCATGATGTATATTAGTTTTTAACTTCAATAACCTATCTTTTGATTGAAATTAATTGCATATTTCTCGGACAACCCTTGTATTTAGCAAAAATTATAAGAGATAATAAAAATTTAATGTGTTATTTTTTCAACAGACAATTTATTTGTTATTCAATTATTCATGAATGAAGGTACATACATTTATTTTATATATATACATTTAGTACATTTCGTGCATTAAGCTCAAAGGGATCAGACATATAGTGCACACAAGTAGGACGAACTGCAATTTACATTTTTACATTTCGCTTGATACCAAATCTTTACACGTCAAAATATAAGCATTTAATCTTATTAATTTGCTTCATGAATACTTCCGCTGCTTTTCATTCATACTTTTCACTCAACAAAATTTATTTTTATATCAAAGAGAATACAGAATGCAATAATTCTTTCTTTGTCATCTTTCGATATTTGACATCAAGTACACGCAAAAAAGAAAAATACTCATTACCATGCAATCATTGTTATTAAAATCTCTAAGGGGAATACTCTTGATTTTACAGGAAAACATAATCTGTGAGTTGTACACTTTATTACGTGTAAAACAATCCTGTCTATCTTTAGAAATTTTAGATAAAATTTTTTTCGTGTTCTCGAATATGATTTTTAATAAAGCTGAAACCTAATTTTCTGGGGAAATTGATGCGACATATGGAACAAGTGTAAACCTTCACTCTGTTGACACTTCTCCCTACAAAAAATATGAAATATTCTCTTTTTATGCAAATGAAAGAAAAAAAATAATCATAATTCATGCAATACCATTAACTAGTATCAAGTACATGTATAGCATGGATGACGTCTACTCGGAGGACAAAATCTAAGTTGATTGACATTATCTTTTTTGCTTAAATGGTAACTATAATTATAGAAGAAACATATTTTCAATGTAAATCAGTACTACACCTCCCTTCGATTTATACTGAATTTTATCAAAATGGAGATCAGTATTTAGTATGTGGTAAAAAATATATATTTGTTGCATAAAAGTATAATTCAAATGTATTTCATGCATTGAAGAAACTGTATTTGAATAGGGAAAAATACAATTTTTTATCAAAGTGCTTTTATAATTGCTGAAAAGAAACTATTTTGATCTTTAAGTAAACAATTAACAGATGAAACTAGACAACAATTAAAACTTACCAAAATATATAATTTTCATTACCTCCCTTTTGATGATGCACAGTAGTCATTTTAATGGCATTTTGATAACAAATTTATATTTAAAATCGAATTTAAGAAAAGCTTTTTTCCTCATCTTAGAAAACAGATTAAAACAGGAGAAACTCAAGTTTCATTAATGTTTATTATGTTCCCCAAACGAAGTTGTGAACATATTGTTTTTACTCTGTTTCTTATTATTAAGGTCTTCCGACTTCCTTCGGAAGACCTTATTCTTTTCCTTCTGTTTTCTATTATTATTATTATTCCACTTTTCATTGTACAGTTCATATCTCCGCTATGCGTGGTTCAATTTGAACGATTTTTTCAGGGATGGTGCATCTTGTTAATATCTCCAGGGGTGTCCCTCATTTTTTCGAAATTTACTTCCGTTCGCGTTTTTTGGGGAAATTTGTATTTTTTAAATGGAATTTTGTCGCAAAAAATTCTCGAGAACAGTAACAGATATAAAACTGAAACTTACAGACGTGATAGAACATCGAATGTAGATGTGTTGATCGACCTTCATTTTTCGTCGTTCTGACTTCCGGTCGCAAACGGAAGTGAATTCTAAAAGTCTAATTTTTCAATTTTTTTGTTTTTCACTATTTTTCTTTGGAAATCACAGGGTTGATAGAGTATCTTTTAAGAACTCTAAATATGTTTTCAACATTTTCATGCGTGGATTTGTTGCAAAGATGTGACCGATCCAAACTTTGTCTCACTGTCGGGGGTTCGAATCCCGCTTGGGGCGTTGCAAAATTTTTTTCTTTGTTTCTGTCTTTTTTCAGTTGTATATAACTTTTTTTTCTTTTTTATAATGTATGGAAGATTTTGTCGATTTTTAAAAGCTATATTTTGAGATATTTTTTGGAATAACTGTAATAAGCACGATCTATGTTGAGAGATCTTATGGCTTGACGGAGCAGAGATTTCTAACGAAAAGTCGGGCGGAAGACCTGCTTGTTGCCCTAGCAACAAGAACGCATCTAGTTAAGGTCTTCCGTCTTCAGCGGAAGACCTTCTTGTTTTTCTTAGGTTTCTTTTCCACTATTTTTATTAAGGTCTTCCGTCTTCAGCGGAATACCTTACTGTTATTCTTAGGTTTCTTTTCCACTATTTTTATTATATGAAGGTCTTCCGTCTTCAGCGGAAGACCTTCTTGTTATTCTTAGTTTTTTTTTCCACTATTATTATAATCATTAATAAGGTCTCCCGTCTTCAGCGGAAGACCTTTCTGTTATTCTTAGGTTTCTTTTCCACAGTTATTATTTTTTTTTTCTTACATATTTTGTGCACGCGAGTTCTCGAAAACGGTTTGATCGATTTTCATGAAACTTTCAGGTCTGATAGAACATCAAAAAATCTAGGTATCTATTTTTTTGCTTTGATGACGTCACTTCCGGTTCGGCGATTTCTGCGATTTTGTCATTTTTAGAGGGTCACTTTGTCCGGCAATGTTCTCAAAAAGCATTGAAGATAGAAGTGTGAAATTTTCAAGGATGTTAGAGCAACCTTTGTAGAATTACTTTTGTATATAACAACTACCGGAAGTACGAAGTGCCGACGCTCGCTAAGGCCCGAAAATAGTCCTATCAAGAGTTTCAAAATTGTTAACATATTTTCTACGATAACTTTTTACCCAGAAATATTTTGTTGAGACATGTAGAACAAAAGAAGTGTAGAATTACACGATCTTTCAAGTGATATCTCCAAAAAAGGGCTGGCCCCTAAAATGAAGGGCCTACAGGGGCCGAAAGTTTTTCCTTTATATCTCAAAAAGTATTTAGAATTTGTAACATGTTAAAGAAGCAAAGTTGTTCAAAATGTCAAGCTCAATCTATTGGAGTCGTCAAAATACGTCCGGCGACGTCACTTCCGGCCAACCGGAAGTAGTCGAAAAACGCGTATTTTTGCCGTTCTTGACAAGTTTTGGGGTAACATATGTCTCTGGGAGCATAAAAATGAATTTTCCGTCCGTCGTCGTTACTTCCGGTCAAACTGGAAGTAGCAAAAGATGGCTTTTTTTGCATTAATCAACATAGCTTTAGAGGATTCAAACCATTTTTGGGCGTTATTTCTCATTTTTGTTAAAAATGAAAGCTACTTCCGGTCAAACAGGACGGAAGACCTACTCGTTGCTTTGCAACGAGCTTTGCTTAAGTTATCATCGTTTTTTTTTTTCTTACCGATTTTGTGTGCACGATTTCTTGGAAACGGCTCGTTCGATTTTCATGAAACTTTCAGGACTGATAGAACATCAAACAAACCTGATATATAATTTTTTGTTTTGATGACGTCACTTCCATTTTGAGATCTTCAGCTCGATTATACGAGTTTTTTTCCTGAATCGGACGGAAGACCTCTCGTTGCTAGCAACGAGATCGTTTCTAGTTATTATTATTATTATTATTTTTCTTTTTTTCATAGTTAGAGCGATATCTCAGCTGTGCGTGGACGGATCTAAAAGATTTTTACAGGGATGATGCATCATGAGAATATCTCCAGACGTGTTTTTCTTTTTTTCGAAATTCACCTCCGTTCGCGATTTTGGGGGATTTTTGTTTTTTTTAAAAGGCAATTTGTCCAGCAGTTTTCTCGAGAACAGCTGAAGATATGAAAGTGAAACTCACTGAGGTAATAGAACATCGAACTCCAATCTGAACAACGACCTTTATTTTTCGTCGTCGGCACTTCCGGTCGCAAACGGAAGTGAATTCAAAAAGTCCAATTTTTCAACTTTTTTGTTTTTTGATATTTTTCTTTAGGATTTTCAGGGTTTATAGTGTGTCTAATGAGAATTTTAAATATGTGTTCCGTGTCTTGATGAGTACATTTATTGAAAAGATATGACCGAACCAAACTTTGTCCCACTGTCGGGGGTTCGAATCCCGCCGTGGGCGTTCCCAAATTTTTTCTTTGTTTCTGTCATTTTTCAATTGCAAATGCCTTTTCTCACTTTTATAACCTGTATGAAATATTTTGCCGATTTTTAAAAGCTATATTTAAAGATATTTTGAGGTTTACCTGTAATAATCATGATATATGTTGAGAGACTGCTGTAAATGAACGTAAACAACAAAAAATTTGAAATCTTTTTCATGGGATGAGGCAGCTTAGATCTCTAACGAAAAGTCGGTCGGAAGACCGCTTGTTGCTCTAGCAACAAGAACGCATCTAGTATTCTTACTATTTTCATATTGACCAACTTCTGGAAATGACCTTTGTCCTGTCCATTTCTCCAGAACAGCTTAAGATATGAAAGTTTACAGTGTCGGATATAATAGATCATGACTTGAAGATGTGTCGAACAACATTTTGTCCGTCGTCAATTCTTCCGGTCGTTACGAAAAAGGTGATTAAAAGTCGATTTTTTTAAATTTCTTTGTCTTTCTTTCTATTTTTTTCTGTGATATTCATGGCAT
>PRKT01001932.1:17882-42319 GCA_003671525.1 Saccostrea glomerata | reverse complement strand
GAACTCCGCAACCCCCCTCCCCCTTCTCTAACTGCCGTGTAATTCTAAACTAGCAAAAATGAAATCGGGTAAAAGTACACGTGAATTAACACATTAATTTCGGATTTTTTTTTTAAATTAAAGGTTTTTTGTTTGTCTGTTTGTTTTGTATAGGACTTGGCCAAAAATTTGTCTTCTTTGATTTAAGAAAATTTCAAGCATCGCCTACAAATCCATCCAATAATTCAGACCTTTCTTGTACAACACTCAAAGTATGATAATTCTATTCATGATAAAATTTGTGCATTGCAGAATTTAGAGCGATATCTCAAAAATCGACCAAGGCGTTCTTCGCTGTCACAGTTTGGCGGGAAAGATGCTGTCAAATTACTGCGCGAGGAGACAAGTAACAGCCTCCATCTTGGAAGGCGGACTTCCGTCTTTTCCTCGGAACCCCTCTGGGAACCAAAGGAAGCCTCGTCTGTTACCACAGAGAGACGTGCTTCTAAATCTAATCTGCTGGACAAGAGGTACCAAAAGATTTGCAAAATTAAAAATACTGAAGTATTTGTTTTAAAGAAAAACTCTCTTGATCAAACATTTCTGACAGATCCACGATATCAAACATTTATAACTTTATCATTGATGGACTTGAAGAAGCAAATCTAGATATACTAGATTAATTGTATGAAAAAAAATATTTTCTGATATTATACTTGTACATCTATTTATTTGCTATTTTTTAAATTTATTAATTTCCCATTTGCAATCACAGAATAGAACAATCTTTAACTTTTTTTTTCATTATGTAATAATTTCCTTTTGTCTAGCACATTATACTCTGTCAAAAGAGAAAACATAGCTAGCCGAGAGATGGAATTCCGAAATAAACCGATAGTCAGACATTCCGATGATCCAAATTTCAACATTGAACAGAAAAAGGAGAGGGACTACATAATGAACTCTCGCCTCGGAGACAACAGTCTCGGGAAGTTTTCTAGAGCGATCATCCAGCATTTCTTTAAGGCTCCTGCCCCAAAATCTCACCCCGGGTACGGAATGCCGCGCCCCGACACCAGGGAGTCGAACCCGTTCAGAATGCTGATGCAAGATCTTCAAAGAGACCCAAGCATGCTTCAAATTAGTGCATTTCCGTCTCTTACAAATCCCGTGAAGTGCGAGAGCGGAAATGAGTTCTGTAAGATTTTAGGATCGAGCGCCTGTTCTAGTTGCATTGAGAAGACAAATCGTTATATTGGCGATGAGTTACAGAGAATCATGTTTCCTAAGTTAGACTTAACTCGTCAGAGACTTGTTCAACCCAAGTTAGCGCGCGTCATGAAGGAGGGTCACATGATGCAGGTCCGGAAACGAAGACTGAGGGAGTTACATTTTCCGGATCATATTTCCATGCTTAAAAGAAAAGAAACACACATTACAGATAAAAGTGCTCATTTTCAGAAAAGTGCTAAAAAGAAGAGAAAAATGAAAACATTAAGTTCCTTTGTACGATCCACTCCAATGACCCCCGGAATAGCACTGGCTACCGTGAAGGAGGAATCCATCGCTAGCGTTTGATGTGTGTGCTGTTTGTACGATGACGTCATCACAAATACACATTTTTAAATCAATGAGTATTTTTAAAAATTTCTTAAAAGGCGTACGACAATATAATTCTGAAATCTTAAAAATAAACTTTACGATACATTTTACATTTTCTACTAGCCTAGGACTTTTCGATACATAATGTCCTTCGATGCTCGGAAAGGAACAAAAGACACTTTTCAATATTTTTTTCTGAATGATTAAACTTAAATATTCTCTTTGAATTAAAGCACATGTCTGTAACAATGTTATCAAATTTGTGATTATTTTTTGAACTCATTTTTTGAGTAGGGCCCATCGTATACTGGATTATGGCAGATCATATGATTGCCTTGAAGAAATTTAATGTAGTGGATTCCTAATTCTAGTTCCTTCCTCTCAAAAACATTTCGATATATTGCAAAAATTTGCTCTCTAGACTCCTCCTGACATTGAACTACCTTCCCGGATAATAATTTGAACAAGAAGACCACTAATATTTCAGAAAACGACTTACAAAGTTATCTTTGTCCTGTTGTAATTCTTTGCACTTTTGAAACCTTGAAGTTCGTTGTTTTTGTAAAGTGATTAAATTTTTCCTTACTTTTTTCAACAATCTATTAACTAGAAATAGATAAGTCATTGTCTCGTCCCTTAAAATGTAAACAATCAAGCAAATTAAAAAAAAAGAAAAAAGAAAGCATTAAAATTTATTAAAGAATGTAAAAAGTCACCTGTTACAGCTAAATAGTTTTTTGACATCAGTTCGGAATCTCTTATTCAGAAAGCTATAAATTAGTGGATTAATTGCGTTATTAACGAAATAAGATTTCAAAAAGAACTTGTACACGACTTCTGCATCATCAGAAAGCGTCTCCTCTAAATCCTTCTTCACATTGCGAATGATCATAATAACGAGAAACGGGAGATAACTCAAAATAAATGCAACCGTCACAGCAACAAAGATGGTGGTCGTTCTTGTGACTCTCAAACTGTTGACTAGTCGTTTACGACTTTTGGGCGTGGCATCTAACATGGGGTGAGCTTGACTAGGCGATGACCCACTCGTGTTCTCGTCATTTATAAAATGAACATGCATGGAGTAGGTCGATACTGTTTCACTAGCCCGGTTCTTTCGTAAAGAAATTCCTTTTCGGATAAAAATTGAGATTCGGACATAAACAAAAATCACAAATATGACAGAGACAACAAAACATAACATTATTGCACTGTAGTAAAGCAGGGGGTATATCGTGTCTCCCATTTCGTCTGCGGTCGAGCAGTCCTCACCTTTAATTTTGGAAAGTCCGACGTATACAGTTTTTCTCCCGAACACGACTGCGGCGGGCCATCCTATGACCGCACCCATCAATATTGCACCGACACATAATTTCTTCACGGTAGAGTTATTGAAGTGCTGTCCCAGTCTGCAGATACGTTTATATCTGTCTATGGATATCGCCACTAGGGTCAGGGCCGACCCCATGGCCGAGAGAGATTCTATGGTTCGTAAGAGTTTACATGCCGCGGGGGCATAGAACATATACGGATAACGTAAATCCGCTATTTCCACCGGAATTCCAATAATACAGGTCAAGAGATCCAGGAAAGCTAGAGTGAGAATAAAATAATCCGGAGACAGTTTTGTTTTCTTTCTGAGATATACAATACACACCAGAATATTGCCAATTATCCCACAGATCATTAACACGAACAGAAAAATTATCACAGGTAAATAGCGCAAAGCCGCTTTGTCATTTAATTCCTTTAAAAGTAAATATGGATCCGGATGGGAAGAATTTTCCAAAATAATTGAAAAATTAACAGTTGATGTGTTTAATTCCATTTTCCTTATCTACTGGAATTTTTATTCCAACATGCGTGACGGGTCATGTTAACAAAGTCAATGAAAGAAGACCAGGGACGACAAAATCCCTTGAAGCTCGACGAACCACACACTCCATAGTTTTAAAATGACACACTGAAATCCGTATAAAGCCTCATCTATGGTTTATCTTGAGATCTTTCAAGAGGGCGCAACTTGAGAGTAACGGAACATTTTTTTTATACACTAAAACAAGGAAGTTACATAATAATTAATTCCTTATGGCGAAGATTTACGAGTTTTTAACACAGTCGACTCTTTATTCTCCTTCTGTCAAATTTTTGTCGATGTTGGAAATACCCTTCCAATTTCTGAACATTTAAAGTTCCCCTAATAGATAACACGAAATGCACTCTCATGTACCAAGGTTTTTTTTTTCTGGTGGCTTCGTTCGTTTTAAGGTGTTCTTCCGAGCTGCGCTTTAAATCTCTTTTCTTTAGTTTTAGGTACAAAAGAGTGTCTAATCGGGTAGAAATATTTATAAAGCACTCTCCAAGGGGATTATATATCAAAGTAGGTCGACAATTCAAATACCCGGACAGTTTTGTGTATTGAATACTCAGGTTTGAAGCTCCACATGTAAAAACATGAATGCTATGATATAACCAATTGAGATAAAGTAGAGTTAAGTATTGGCTTTATACCACGTTTGTACCTTAATGATCACGGATAACAATAGAACATGTACATATAGATATAAACTTGATAAAACAAAATGTCAGGGACCTACGCACGGATTGACATATCAATGTTTTGTCATGATTAAAGTTCACATGTCGCTAATCTGTCAATTTTAACCATATTTTTGAACAATTTATACTAATATGACCCATTATATCATTTCGTTCTTTATCCTCCCCTGCTGTGAATACCACGAATCGGTGAATTTTAAATGATCAATGACTTTTGACACAAATACATTTTACGTATTTCTGAGGATACGTTTAAATAATGACTTGTTATTCTCTAAGAAAATGCATGCGCGGATCTAGAGGAGGGTGGGGGTTGAGGGGGTTCCAAACCCCACTTGGAATTTGCAGAGTTATTAAATGTATATACATGTATTTAACCAAGTAAAAGTGACCCCCTACAAAACGGCGACCCCTCCTTAAAAACACGGATCTATGTGATATTGGTATGAAAAGTCATTAGTATGTAGCTTTAAAAGTCATGAACCCGCCACCCCCTCACCCCCAACCCCTAGGCGATTGGATTTCACATTTGGGAAAAGGGCTAACATTTTTTTTGGTGTTTTTATTTACTTTTAAGAAATTTCTGGGTTGGAATTTTTTTTTTCTGACTTGTGACCCCCCCCCCCCCCCCTACCTGGAAAAAAAATTTTTGGATCCGCGCTTGAAATGCATAATCTGAGTTTCAATAATAATAAAAAATAATACCATGCAAAATATAGTTGATTTCATAACACCATTTCAATCATTATAGATTGTAGGCATGTAAAAAAAAGGGGGGTCCCAAACTTTTCCTGAACTTACTGTTTTGTTTTAGTTAAAATATTATAATTTTAATTTCGATGCCCTCCCCCAATTCTCTTTCTTTAAAGTTGAGAACATCAAAATCCGGATTCGGAAAAAGCAACTTAAGTGGGGAAAATGCCCCCACGACATGAAATTTTCTCGGTTTTTACTTATTTCTCTTCTTTTTTTTACTTTCTCTTCTTTTTATAACTCATATTTATGCATTTAATGATTGAAAAAATAAAGTAAGAGTATTTTTTGTGAAACTGAAATTGCCTTAATGTGTTTTATTTTGTGTTTTCCTCGTAAACAGTGACTCGTGTATTGAAGTATCTAAAGCAGAAAGCATACAGTTTGTTAGTGTTTTAAGTGGGTCAAGTGTTTGTGTAAAAAAATATGAAGTAGTGACTCATACAAAATAAATTTGAACTTAAAAGTGGGCACAAAATTTCTGAAATACCCTTGCTTTTATTTTTAAACCGAAAAGTAAATTTTATAGATACAAGCCATTCATAAAATTAAAAATCATAAAAAAGAATCAATGTTAAATTGAATTATTTATTATATCAAGAAATACCTTAATACATCTAAAATCTAATATCCTGAGAGAATCAAATTGAAGAATTTCTTTCTTTTTCTATTTATTTATTGTTTGTTTGTTCAGTAACAAAATTATGCTTAAAGTAGTCCTGAATTGTAAAATCAACTAAGTAAGACAACTAGGTCCTTATGCACTTTAAAAATACAATTAACGTTTAAAAGCTCCAGAGGAAGCATGAAAGATATGCACAGTGTAACAGAGTGGCGATTTATTTAGAAAACAAGAGTTTTCAGATTAACTATGTTTATTTAGAACTATATAGTTCTGTGTTTTTATCCCTGCAATAAGGAAGATTTTCTTAAAAATACTTCATAAATAAGTTGACATATTTCCACTTTCCTACCTATATATATCCTCAATAAAAAAGTATATACAGTACACTTTAGAGATTTGAGTCCATCATATGAATATTCTATATAAGCAGAAATAATACATGTAACTATACAGAATATAAGAATATATACATATTGATTTTTATGCCGGAGAGAAATGCTAAAATCATTGTAAACTTTTTTTTGTTGTTGAATTACATGTACTCATATAATTATATGTCAAAAAACTTCAGAGTCAACCGTACACAGATAATATCACGCGTCGGAAGCAAATTGAACACAAGAGGCCCATGGGCCACATCGCTTACCTGAGTAACTTGGGTGATGCAGTTCTTTGCCAGATTTCCCCTCTTGCTATACCTATCATGCCCCACTAACCCCTTCCCTTTTATGATTTTAAAACTTTAAAATCTACACAACCCCAGGATGCTTCCACATAAGTTTCAGCATTCCAGGCCCAGTGGTTCTTCAGAATAAGATTTTTCAAAGATTTGTTCTATATATCTCTATGTTAAACTTGGATTCCATATTGTGGCCCCGCCCTACCCCCGGGGATCATGATTTTAACAATTTAATATCTACACTACCCAAGAATGCTTCCACAAAAGTTTCAGCTTTCCTGGCCCAGAGGTTCTTGAGAAGAAGATTTTTAAAGATTTTTTCCTATATATATTTCTATGTAAAACTTGGATTCGCTATTGTGGTCCCGCCCTACCTCCGGGGGTCATGATTTTAATAGTTTAATATCTACACCACCGAAGGATGCTTCCACATAAGTTTAAGCTTTCCTGGCCCAGTGGTTCTTGAGAAGAAAATTTTTAAAGATTTGTTCTACATGTTTATATTTCTATGTAAAACTTGGATTCCCTATTGTGGCCCCGTCCTACCCCAGGGGGTCATGATTTTAACAATTTAATATCTACCCTGTCCAAGGATACTTTCACATAAGTTTCAGCTTTCCTGGCCAAGTAGTTCTAGACAATAAGATTTTTAAAGATTTGTTCTATATATTTCTATGTAAAACTTGGATTCCCTACTGTGGCCCGCCCTATCCCCGGGGGTCAAGATATTAACAATTTAATATTTAATGAAATTGAACTTCTTTCAGTTCTTTTTTTTCCAAACACTACCACTCACCCACTCACGAACATATTTGTAAATGATTTTGCGCCTTTTTTTTTTACATCATATGATAGAACTATCAATACTGTACTTGTGTTATCAAGGTACGGTGAAATAAAAAAGAACGATAATATTGTGCGGCGACAGATGTCACATTTTAAGCTATAAGTACGTCTACTTATATCTCTTTTTTATGGTCTTTTTATCTCTACATATTTTTAAAAAAGAACAATTGAGTTTAACTTGAGAGTCATCAACGTCGTTGATGTAAATTTAGTAGATTTTCCTTTGTTTGAAAAGTAAGCACGACTTTCATGACACAATTCATTAAAACATTTATAAACTGTAACTTTTGTATGAAAACTTTGTTACAAAATTGTAATTTACTACTTCAATGACAGGAAAAAAAGATCATTTAAAAACTTTGAAATATTTATAATCTTTGAATGAAGCAAAAATACATTTTTGCCTTTATGTATAATATTAAGTCCTTCAATAATACGATATATACTAGTCCAATATATTCGATTGTACATAAGTGTAAATACATATATTTAATTCTGAACAATTCTTGCACTTAATTTCAGTCTAATTAATCAAAACTGTTTAAATAATATACAAATATATCATAAAAACACAAAGAAACAGCAAAATAAAATTCTCAAATATGTAGGACATATTATTTTACACATGTACATCTCATATATCTACATTAATAAATCAAATTAAAATTAACAAAACCCAAGAAACATACAAACAAAATATTTTATTTCTCGTCAGTCACGTGGGAGACAAACACTCCGAACAAAAAAAATTTACTGTATGAGTCTTCCTTATCAGGATCATCTGTGTCTACAGCATGCTTTACATCTGAATCCTCTGATCACTTCCTGTCGGAATGCAGCATTGAGGAAACTGTAGATAACAGGATTAATGGCGTCGTTAATGAAGTAGGATTTCAAACAAAACTTGTAGAAGACTTCTGCGGGAGGGGTAAGAGTCTTCTCGAAATTTTTCTTGATGTTCCTTGTCACCATGACAACGAGAAATGGTAGATAACTAACAATGAAAGCTACTGTAATGGCTATACATATCACGGTTGTTCGTGAGGTTTTTATTGTGTTCACCGGTGCCATGGTAGTAGTTTCCTCAATACTCTTTCTTTCGCCAGCAATGGTTGTAAAAGATATTAATGATACGTTCTTATTTGTTTCTTGACTTACTTGGGTCGTTGTCGTTATCTCAGAATTCAATTCGTATTTGTTTGAGTTTCCTTTCCTCAGTTTTTGCTTACCTCGTCTGATAAATATTGATATCTTAACGTAAAGAACTGTTACTATTATAACACAAATTAAGAAATAGAGAAACACAACAGCATAGTAAAGAAGTGGATACACGGTATGTCGTTGTGTATCATCTGTCGAACAATCGGTCCCCTTAATTCCTGGTATCCCCACATCAACAGTCTTTTTGCCGAAAACAATCGCTGCTGGCCAACAAGTCAAAATGCCAACAATCACTGCGCCCGCGCATATCCTTTTTGCCGCTTTATTAGAAAACCGCTCTCCAAGTCTGCATATCCTTTTGTATCTATCAACAGCGATGGCAATTAAAGTAAGTGTTGACCCCATGCTGGTGAGCGATTCCACGGTTCGGAAGATTTTGCAGGCGGCAGGGGCATTAAATGTGTAGGGAAATCTTAAGTCCGCAATTTCTACGGGAATACCAAAGAAACAGGTCAACAAGTCGAGAATTGCTAAATTCAAAATGAAAAAATCGGTGGAAGTTTTCATTTTCTTTTTGACGTAAACAACGCCTACCATCATGTTTCCTACTATTCCGATCAGCATCAGTATGGCCATATAGACAATCACAGGTATATACAAAATAGCCTTTTCATCGTTCAGCTTCTGCAAAAGTTCACTGGCATTACCCGACATATTCCAGGTAACATTATACATTTTGTATGTGGTATATCGAAAAACTACTATTAATTCTTTGGGGGCGTATTCACAGGTGATAATAATTATAAAATATACGATTGTTTTCTAATCTTTTTTCCCTGTTATCTTTTGTGGAGATACAGTACAATTTTAAATGGACTTTATATCATGCATCTATGCGTAGAAATAGAAGTTTTCATTGCCCAGTATCGACTAGATTTGTATTTTTGCAATTTGATGGTTTTAAATATACTAGAAAATACCACTTTAAGGTTCTTCTTAGTGATAAAAACATTACATTGAATTATTGACCAAAAGGCTTTAATGAAAAAAAATACAAGATCTCTTCAAACCGAAGATTATTTTTTACCTTTCAAAATTTTGTAAATTATCATTGATAGATAGATTTTTTTTTCAGTAACCATTTTTGTTTTCCAAAGACTACTAGTTACATTTTTTGACATAAACTGCTGCGCAACGTGTCTGTTGAAGAGGGTGGGCGTCTAAACCTACGCCCAGTGTTCAATGCCTATATTATGTCTATCTTTGCAAATAAAGCAGGGTGGCCTAAGCTCCCCTAGACCCTTCCCCCTCCATTCCGACACTTATGCTGTAAATACAGTCATAAAACTAGCTAAAATGCTTTTAACATGATAAAGTTAAAATTATCAAACAAATCATTTTAATTGGTTAAATTCGAAAAAGAATCAGTGCCATTTACTGTAAGCCAGCTTTTATTCGCATGCAAGAAATTTTCGCAAGGTTTTCGAGAGCTCCGTCATTGTGAATATTTCTCGTCGCAACCGGACCTTAAGGTCTATGTGTCTATTAACAACAGATTAAAAATAGGCTTGATTTCCAAAATTAATCTTCACAAACTAGTTTATCCCGGAAATAAAGTCGTCGCGAATAAAAATTGATTTACTGTATTTCGCCAGAGAACAGTATCTTCTTAAAAAGACACTTTCATGATAATCGTTTTAAATCTACATAATAAATTTTCTTTCGTAAATAAATGTAAAGGTTTTTGATAAAGTATCGATAATTATTTACTATAATTTTTAAAGAAATCATTTGATTTGCGCCTTTTTACAATTATGATAGAACTATCAAAACTGCGTGTAAACATGATATGGTGAAGCCAAAAAGAAAGATATATAGTCTGACGACATATCTTTATTTTTAAAGCTATACAAGTACGTATGTATACTTATACTTTTTCTTCATATCTCTACATATTTTTAATATTGTATAATCGAGTTTTATTAACTGGGGAGTCATATACTCAAACTTACTTTAGTGAAAATTTAGTAAATGTTCTTTTATTTAAAAAGTAATCATGGTTTTCTCACATAATTCTTTAAAGCTTCAGATGAGCTGCAGGTTTAATGTTGGAAAATTTTGTTGCAAAATTGTCATTAACTATTTTGATGTCAGAAAAAGGTCCTTAAAAAGTTTTATTGATTATATTTACTACGGAAGAACTATTTATAATCTTTTATTGAAGCAATATTACATTATTGTCATCCTGTAAAGTATTGATACCTTCAATAATACCACGTATCCGATTTTACAATGTCTTAATTCTGAAATAATTTTAATACTTTATTTTAGTCTAATTGATCATTAACATTTAAAAAATTACACAAAAAATTAAAATAACACATGTTAACAGCAAAATAAAAATATAAATAATGCAGCGCATATTGCTGTATACATGTAGGTCTCCTTTTCTAAATAAACAAATCAAAATACACAAAACTCAAGAATCATACATACAAACACAGCATGTTTTTCCAATGAAGTTTTCTTACAAAATAATATGTTTCCATGATTTTGATGAAACCTTAAATTATGATTAAAATTTTATGACAATTAAAAATGAATTTTCTCACGTGCAAGAAAAACACTCCGAACAAATACGGTATAAACTGGTTCCTAGCTGTCATGTTATGGATTATTTACAACATGCTTTACACCTTAATCTTCTAATCACATCCTGTCGGAATGCAGCATTGAGGAAACTGTAGATAACAGGATTAATGGCGTCGTTAATGAAGTAGGATTTCAAACAAAACTTGTAGAAGACCTCTGCTGAAGATGAAAGGGTCTTCTCAAAATCTTTCTTGATGTTTCTTGTGACCATGACAACGAGAAACGGTAGATAACTGACAATGAAAGCTACTGTAATCGCTATACATATCACTGTTGTTCTAGAAGTTTTAATTGTGTTCACCATTGTTGGTTCCTTGAATCCACCAGATGTTGATGGCGCATGCGCATTTGAATCATTACTGGCTTCCGTTGTTGTAGTTATTTCAGCATTGAGTTCATGTTTGTTTGAATTTCTCTTGATCAAATCTTTCTTACCTCTCCTGATAAAAATCGAAATCTTCACATAAATGAAAGTTACTATTACCACACAAACTAAGAAATAAAGGAAAACAAGACCATAGTAAAGAAGTGGATACACGGTATGTCGCTGTGTATCATCTGTCGAACAGTCGCTCCCCTTAATTCCTGGTACTCCAACGTCCACCGACTTCTTACCGAAAACAACTGCCGCGGGCCAGCAAGTTAAAATACCGACTATCACTGCTCCAGCGCAAATCCTTTTCGCAGTTTCATTAGAGAAGCGCTCTCCAAGTCTGCATATCCGCTTATATCTATCCACGGCAATTCCAATCAATGTCAGTGTTGAACCCATACTGGTAAGGGATTCGACTGTTCGGAAAAGTATGCAGGCGACAGGGGCGTCAAATGTGTCGGGATACCTTAAATCTGCAATTTCTACGGGAATTCCAAAGAAGCAAGTCAACAAATCGAGAAATGCCAGATTTAAAATGAAAAAGTCAGTAGAACATTTGAATTTCTTGTTAATGTACACAATGCATACCATTAGATTTCCCGCTAATCCGACCAGCATCAATAGAATCATGTACACTATGACGGGTATATATAGCACAGCCTTCTCGTCGTTAAGTTTCTGTAAAAGTTTACTGGCGTCAATATCAGAAATAGTCCCAGACTGAGTAACGTTAATTGTGGTATATCGTGAGTCTGTCATCCTTTTTTCCCCTTTTTCGGAGGTCTTTTTAGCGTGTTCGCAAGTATTTAAAATACTTTTAAATCAATTTTCTTGTTACATATTGACGGGCATATCTTTTATCATTTATTCTTGCCTAGCAACAGAAACATTTCTTTTATAAATCGAAATGTTCCGGGTTTTCAGATAGGCTGGAAAACACCAGTCTCAAACGCGGCGACAATGGATAGTTATCAGTACGCTATTTTTTTCTTCCTGTTACTTTTGTCGTAGCCCAAGATATACACTATATACTTTTGTACAATAGTTAAGTGCGATTTCTTTTGTTAAAAGTGTGGGTTTATTGTACGTGCATTTACGTTTCTTCAGAAATCTCTGAAGTAAAGTGCCATGTCTGAACATTTGCGGACTTAAACGACAAGAAGTATCAGTAACAGTGATAAAGAATGGTCGAAGACCCCCGTTTTCATACTGGTATATAGCTGCAATAATGTAGCCCTCTCCGATTTTTTTTATCTGATTTTTTCTGGAGAGGGCTACAATTTCATCGCATCTCCGTAATGGTGCAAATATATTTTTTGATACGGGTGATTGGAGGCAAAATAAATTATTTTTACATTAAACTTACTTCTTATAAGACGGAATTTTTATTCACTGTCAACAACATAGCCTGTTAAACTCGAAAACCATGTAAAATAAATCTGTGTCTTTCCCAGCTGCAATATTCAGCAGCCATGACAGTTCACGCGTGACGTAGTGAGACTTTCGCTTGAAATTTGGAACAACCAAATAAAGCAAATGTCGATGTTTATAAACGATTGTGCTATAATATATTACAAAAACATCGATAAATAAAACCATTTCAAGTGTTATTTTTGCGCAAACAGCGATCCGTATGCTTAAAATAAGGGAATTCCTAGTAGATCCGCTCCTATAGAACCTAAATTCTCATTGGCTGTCCCAAAATACAATCCATCAAGGTCAGTAAACATGGCGGATAAATTCAAGTTAAGATGTTGACACACACGAAAAATAACCGATATATGGATCGTTGTGAATATTTTTGGATCGATTTATGTTTTGCATAATTACATATTTGGATTCCGGGTAAGAGATGATAATAAAATAGCCGTTTACTGATAATTTGAGCCGAAATCCGTGCGGGAGTGATCCACTGCCGCATCTGCGTCATTATAGAGATCCTAAGGAGTTGTAGCCCTCTCCCCCCCCCCCCAAAAAAAAAAAATCGGAGAGGGCTACATTATTGCAGCTAACTGGTATATATTAAAGCTTATGAAAAAAGTTCAGAGTCAATATTTATGGATTTGTTTTAAACGGTTACAACAAATTGCAAGTACACAGAATACGGGACGGGACTGCCCCCTTCTTGCAAACAAACCCTTCACTTATGAAAATGTCAATTGAAAGGCTTCTTACCCCCTCCCCTTCCGACGTCCCACTTCCACACATACTTTATGTTGTACCGAAGTTAAATGATAGTAATTTAGTAATACATATTAAATATTTGGCTTTGAAGGAATTTAAACCAACGCCACCACCACCCTCCCCCCCAAAAATTCTCAATTTTATTTTATACCTTATAGTTTTCATGTTTTTTTTTCTACTGTACCTTTTATACATGTACACCAAAGGAGAGGGTAACAGGAAAGGAATGTTGTGTACGTAGAAATGGCCAGAATGATTTTACTGGTGTGGTATTCTTGAGGTGAAAACATTGAATGGTAAGTACGTGGCGCTCAGCTATACTTTCAGTATCTTTCCTTTTACAGTTTGATTGCATAAAAAAAATCAGGAAGGATAGGGTGTGAAAAAAAAAACAAAAAAAGAATTTGGCTTTACTTCCTCAGTTCCTGTTCTCTTAATTTTTAATTGATGCTAAAATCCAAAAATAACATTGATAAAAAATTCAAAAGTTATTCTATACCGTAAAGGATTACTTTATAGGAACATAAATTATTAATTAAAATACATGTTTAATAACTATTTCTCAATCATGTTACAAAATGTTTATCTTGTATAAATTCAATCTCAACAAAATTTAAAATAAATGAGCCGTATATGAGGTAAATAATAAATTTAAATGTTATAATATTTATATGCACAATATTTGAAAACAGATTTATAGAGGAAAAGATTTCGATAACATTTTTTTTATTGAACTTTAATTTTTTTACTTACTCTATAAGTGTTATGAATGAAGTACATTTTCATGTAATTTTATTGTCAGGTTTAACAAGTATTTCCATGGCAAATACTACAAAATAAATGCAAAGCCTAATGGTACAATCATCACCTAAAGAAATTTCTTTAAAGTTTCTATAATAAAGAATCTTTAATTACAAGGAACTTGGTCGTTGTGTGATTTCCGCGCAGATACATAATTATAATACTGCTGTCGGTCGCTGCAAAGAGCGAGGTACGATGTCAATACAAATTTGGCCCGTTTTTTTTTTTAAATACAAAATAAAAAAGTTATGAAAGAAATTTCATTTATCCTTAAGTTTCTGAATTATTGAAATCCCATGCAGTAAAACCTTCTTATCGAAATAACCACAGAAATGGGTCATTCTAAGGCTCTTCTGCATAAAACCATATTAATGGTGTCATATTTCCAGAATGGTCATCCATCATGCCATATTCTTTAATGATTTATCATATTTATCTATTCCTCTTACATTAAAGCCAATTTTATAACTTTTTAAGAACATAAAATTTTTAGGGAACAACCTGTACATACCTCTTCTTTGAAAAAAAATCGCAAAAGGCGACATTTTTTTTTCTACATATACTTTTATGTAGAATAATAGTTACTAGGAATGACTTAGAGAGAAAACACTCAGTTTTAAAAGTTTTCTATTCTCTTTCATCATGAACATAGTTCTTTTGTGCCTCGTTTTCAGTGTTTCGTGAGGTTCTACCTAACAAGTTTGCACTTAAACAATGCTTTCACGTCTTGTTTGAACTTTCTACAGAGGAAGCTGTAAATCAGTGGGTTTATCGCATTATTGATGAAGAAAGATTTTAAGCAGAATTTGTAGAAAACCTCTCCCACTGGTGACATATCTTTCTCCAAACCTTTTACGACATTCCGTAAAATCATGACTGCCAAAAAAGGGAGATAACTCACAATAAACGCGATGGTGATGGCGACAAAGATGGTGGTCGTTCTGGTGACCTTTACTGCGGAAGTCTGTTTTGTGACCCGAGCATGCGCAGGTTCGGTTCCATTTATATCGTCTTCATTGCTCGGAGTGGAATGCACACTTTCAAAATGGTTGATATTGACGTTCATTAATGGTATTTGATGCAGGCTAAGAGTAGTGTTGCTTACGTCGTTTGGTCCAATCACTTTCCTCCTCTCTATTTTAGCTCTCTTTATGAAGACTGATATTCTTACATAAACAAATATGACGAAAACAACACAGACAATAAAGCATAGCATGATTACACCGTAATATATCAGGGGATATACAGTCTTTTTCATTTCATCCGAAGTTGAACAATCAGCTCCTTTGACGCCCGGAATTCCTAGGTTTATCGTTTTCTTTCCAACCATTATCAACGCTGGCCATGCCAGCAGGGCACCAACTAACAATGCAAGAAGGCAAAGCCTTTTCACCGCTTTGTTGCTAAAATTATCCCCAAACTTACAGATCCGTTTGTATCTGTCTATAGAAATGATCACTAGTGTCAAAGCCGAGGCCATGCTGGTCCAAGACTCAATGGTTCTCAAGATCTTACAAGCTGCTGGTGCATCGAACGTATAAGAAAAACTGAGATCTGCTATTTCCATCGGAATTCCTATAGCACAGGTTAGGAGATCTAAAAAGGCAAGGTTAAGAATAAAGAAATCCGACGTGGTCTTCTTTCTTCTCTTTGTATAAATGATACCCACGATGACATTGCCCGCTGTTCCGATGACCATCAGAATAACGAGGAAGAGTGTGACGGGTAGAAATCGTAACGCCGCTTCATCATTTAACTCCTTCAGAATTAAGTATGGATCGAGGGTGGATGAAATTTCAAAAGAATCGTTATAACCTGGTGAACTGTTTATATGAGTCATATTTAAGGTATTCATTGTTGACGATAACATATTGTCGTCTGTTTATTGTATCATTGTTTGAGAGGTTTTCCTTTGATCTCAGCCATTCATTTTTTCCTGATACATAACAGTTTTCCGTGATGTATCTGTGATAGATCACACCACTGACAAGAAGCAAGAAATGAAAAAAAATCGTATTTTATTGCAATTTCTGTGTTTACAGTGTAAGTTACATGTACAAAACATTAAATTAAAACGTGCTCAAATAAAATAAAAAAGACATTTAATACAAGAAAACACAATGATTTCTTTTTTTACTGTTGAAAGAAAGCCACTCGGGAGTTAAAAATGAAAAATACAATTATTAAATACCGAGCCCGGCTTCAAAATGCAGCTGGTATTTGGACTCGCGGCATTTCCCCTGGAAGTCGCAATTTCACTTTCAGGTACAACAGCACTGTCGCACACCGGACTCAAATTTTCATCTTGAATATTTTCACACTCACTCGTTTTAAGAGTGGTTGTTTCACATTTAATTTTTTTCACATTTGGGGGATTCAAAACTTCGGAAACACGCTCTTGTAGTGCTGAATTTGATCTTTTGTATTTCCTTACTGCCGTTTCTGACCTGTGACCGGTCCGAGACATGATTTCCTGCTCGTCGATCCCTGCGTGGTATAACTGAGTAGCGCATGTCCTCTTGCCTGAGTGGTTGGTAAAGTTTCCCTTCAGTCCTGCTTTTCCTGTAATTTCCTTCATCAGGCCCTTAAGTTTGTTAACTCCCAGCACTTGTTCGCCATATCGCACGCATACAGGACCTGCGACAGCTAAGGGACGGCGGTAAAAAGGTCCATCATTATTGAGAGCCTCGAGATAGGTACGATAGAAATCTGCAAGACACCGTTCACCTGAAAAAATAAGAAAATTTTAAGATGTACTACTTTTCTGTAAGCAAAGAATAAATGATCAAATATCGCGAAGCAGTTTTTTTCCAGCCCTGTGTTTCAAAACGGAAATCAAAACCGGCGCCTTGCGCATAATCGAACCCGGTAGGCCTAGCCTACATTCTGTAGAAAATCAATATCTAAGGGGGATAACTCTTAAAACAAAACTTGTCGCTCTATTTCATTTCTCTTTTTCATCAACACTAAGCGATCGCCGGACAAATAACTAAAAGCTCTGTAGATCTAGTAGAGTACAATTTTAAAATATACTAATAGAAACAACTTACCTTCTTGGCAGTAATGTTTTAGATCTTTATTGGTAAGCTGCAGATGTTTCAGCCCCCCTTTGTAAGTCTTAGATGATCTGCCCGTAAATCGAATAAATTTTCCTTGCTCGTCTTGCCCAATTTCAAACTGGGAGCACTCCAGATTTCTGTGTTCGTCAAAGGCCCTCAAACCGAATATCTTACAGTTATAGAAGAAAACTGTGTACTGTAGAGCTTGAGACGAGTGTGACCCGAATACTCCTTTAGTCCAGATTTTTTCTTCATCATCCAGCAAAATTGGATCAGCTTGTTTCACTTTGGTGCCTAAGCCTTTTGATAACAATTCCTTCATACGGGCGTCCAAAACTTTACGGAAAACGGCAAAACGGTGATCATGTTCATCAAGAAAATTCATATTATGGACGTTTTCCTCTCGCAAATGACGCAGTAATCCACAAACAATGAAGTAGAGAGTACGCGGGGGATATTCACTGCCGTCCTGTTTACGTACCTCCAACACAAAGCGTTGTAACCAGTAATTCAGCATTTCTGCATTCATTTCTTTCATGTAAGGTACATTTTCTCGAGATGCGCGCCATTTATTAAACATTTCAACACACCATTTCGTATTTCTCCGCGTATTAGGATTTGTCTGAGAGTCAATCAGCTGCCGCAAATCATCATCCGACACAGCTTCAGCGAACCTTCGATTCTGTGATTCGTTCGGCTCAACACATTCAAAAGTTTCCATTTTCATGTCACCATCATTTTGATCCCGCGAGAAAATACCCAAGTCAAAATTTATAGTCTGAAAGTCCATAGGTGTAGAATCTTCTTCCTTGAGGTACACATCGCTTAATTGTGAAATGTTTAGGTTTCCTAACTGGCCTACAGAATTTTCGATTTTGATTTCCGTTTCTACCGTATCTAAAAATTGGGACAACAAAAAATCGCAGCCGTCATCCATGGCTGTCGATGTAGAAATATTCGAGAAAAACAGCGCCCTATACTTGCGAATCACGTGCTCTTTTTTCATTGGTCATGAAATGGTATGATGAAATTTTCATAGAGCGGTGCGTGGGAATATACCCCTGGGAACATAGGCCTGCCAAGATGAACATGCCCTATGAGCGTGATATTGATAGATCATGGTTATACTCAGTGCGTGAGAACAATGATACAAAACATATAGAATACCTTTTAACTCGTGCATCTTCAGATATCAGACTCGGGGGACAAGCCCCCTCGTCTGATATCTGAAGATACACTCGTTAAAAGGTACTCTATATATTACAAAGACGATGTATCCAACGGATGAATTTTTAATCCTTCAGATAAGTATAGATACTTCGGAAACACACATCGGGTTGCATCTAGGACGAATGTCAAGTGGAAATATGTCATCGTAAAAAATATATAATAGACAGGGAAGTATGATTTAGTGATAAATTTGACGAGATCTATATCTAGATCGGTGAGACTTTTTTATCCTCATAGTACCACTTGTTACAGCAGTGTACAATATTCCCATTATTTAAATTTCATTTAACTTCCGTTTGATTGACAAGACATATGTTAGTGTGCTCGCACAAAAATGAAATGAAGTCTAAATGTTTTTAGTTTTACAGAATTTTCTGATTTTTTTTACTAAAATATTTTAAATGAAATGTAATATGGAGATAACGAACAGTATACACAGGGGCGGATACAGGATTTGTGGTTAGGGAGGGGGGGCGTGGATAATGTTGTAGAGGCAAGGGGTCTGGGGGCCGCCTTAAGGCCCCCAGTGGGTCCCGGGCGAAGCCCTGGTGGGGGCCCAGGGTGCGAAGCCCCCGGAAGCTCCTGGGTTTTTGTGTATTTTAGAGTAAAACCAGGCACAATAATAGTGCATATTTTTCAATTATTTTTGTTTAAAGTGGCATATAGGTCCGGATGTTTGAATGATAATTGTATTGAATGTTTCTCAATTCTCATTGTATTGTAACACATGCCACTTTAATAAACGATTTACTTACTTATCACTTTTTACTAATA
This sequence comes from Saccostrea glomerata, assembly GCA_003671525.1. NCBI lineage: Eukaryota > Metazoa > Mollusca > Bivalvia > Ostreida > Ostreidae > Saccostrea > Saccostrea glomerata. The sequence goes on along the minus strand of PRKT01001932.1, from coordinate 23,042 downwards.
GTAGTATATTGCTTAGTGATGTGATGTACCACGGTACGACGTATTTAATACTAGTCATATCATACTTTGAATGGGGGGACCATGGGGCGCAGCCCCCGGAAGCTCCTGGATTTTTGTGTATTTTAAGAGTAAATCCAGGCAGAAAAAAGTGTGGTTTGGTTAGTTTTGTACCAAAATGTGGCATTATAAATATACTTTAAAAATTTTAGGGGGGGGGGGGTCTTGAACATAGTACCCCCCCCCCCCACGCCCCCCTTAAATCCGCCAGTGATACAATCTCAAAAGTTCTTTAAACCAATGCATATCAGGAGCTTAGTATAGACGAAGCTCCTTGACATTAGAGGTGAGATCAGGTGCCATGGAGAAGTCAGAGTCCCCTGTCGACTGGCTACACTCACCGTGTGCTCCTTGTCACAAACCGAAAATAACGGGGAAATTCGATGACAATTCAGAAAGTAAATAATGTTCTAGCAATAAAAGTATTATGAAGATGTCCATAACCATTAGAGCTAATCATTTTTTTTGGCAAGCTGACAAGATCATGTTATCGACTATAGAACTTGTGAAATAATGTCTTTAATCGAGACTGCTGCTATTCTTCTTTCATAATTTTGTTTGTGAATAGCTTACATTGTCTCAAAAATAGTGTCTATCAAATCCACATGGAAATATAAACCCATAAACGTCACAGAGAAGCATTTAATTTATTTTTATATATAAAAAGTCCGATTTTATATCCTTTTTCAAAAAGAGGACAAAATGGACAAAATTTCAACAATTTTAGCTTTAAAATTTATAGAGCGCAAGTTTGTTCAGGAACAATATTGACATATTTCATTGATATTATCATTCTTCACATTATATCAAAATATTAAGCCTGAACACACATGCGCTCGGTGACTTTTATTCAAAATATCGACGAAATATGTACATTTTTCTTTAGAAATCATAAAAAACTTAAATTTACGTCATGTTTGTGACGTCATTTCGTACACATGACGTCATTACTTATGAAAATATTCAGTGCGTTGAAGTCAGCATATATCCCCTATTTAAGAACATAATTAAATATTTCTCCATCAAGGTTTAGTTTGGGGGGGGGGCAAATATCGGTTATTACCGAATAAAGTTCTTTGTCGAAATTCCACCAGAATTGAGAAAATTCAGGAAAACCTCCTATTTTGGAACCCTTCTATTGCCTCCGTGTATGCTTTGAATCAAAATTAGCGATGTTTTTAAAACAAGCATAAATTCAAGTTCTTAATTACAAACTATCACAGTTTTTAAAACTGTGTTCTGATTTTTACATAAAATGAAGGACCAGATTCAGCGGTTACCATACTTTGTCCTTTAAAATTTGATGAACAAATATTTCTAGCGAGTTATTCAGTTTATAATTATGACTTTTTGGCGAATGGTAGAAGTGCACTTTAATACAAAAATTGCTTATAAGTTATAATAATTATTTAAAATTGAATTGGCCCCTCGTGTAATTAAAATCTGTACTAGTCTATCATTTTTTCAATCTAAAATTTACTTAACAATGAAATGGGAAATATATGGAATAAATGTTAAGTATATTTCCATATATTGTAGATGTCCCTGGTATACAAAACAAACTAGACAGGGATTCCCTTAATTAATCCGAATCAGCCTTGCTGAGTCTTTTTTCAGCCACGGAAGGTGACACAGCTAATATGACCTCACATTAAGATTTTTTTTTTTGATAATTTCACAGTAAAATAGATTTTGAAATAAAACAAAATTTTATTTTCATCGTATATTATTCAATAGTGAAATTTCATTTTATATTGTAAAGAATCTCATCTAATTCAGTGTTGGTACAGACTGTAATTAAATTGTGGCTGTTATATGACTAAATATATCACACAAACTAGTATTGTATAAACATTTTAAACTTCAACGAAGTGTTTAATGAAAAGACTAGTTCTGTACAATTTTTCCATGATTCCAGAAATGAAGGGTTTCTTCATTTACATTTAATTACCCTGATTGCCTCTGTCCTGAAATTTCTGTTAAGGAAACTGTAAATGATTGGATTAATTGCATTGTTAATAAAGTACGACTTCAAACAAAACTTATACAACACCTCGGCCGCTGGAGATAAAATGTCCTCAAAGTTTTTCTTAATGTTTCTTGTAACCATGACAACAAGAAAGGGCAGATAACTCACAATAAATGCTACAGTAACGACAATAAAAATGGTGGTTGTCCTGGTGACCTTAATTGTGTTGACCATTCTCCCGCCATTCGTTTTATCCTTATCACTGATTCTTATTTCCCCTTGATGAGATGACTCGCTTGATTGCTCCTCGCTGATTGGCTGAGAGCTAATAGGGGACAAAGGTGACAACGCATGCCTGGTTTCTTTCTTTTGTTTTGATTTACCCTTTCGAATGAATAATGATATACGCACATAGACGAATGTAACAAAAATAACACAAATGATGAAATAAAGCATAACAATCCCATAATACAACAGCGGATATATTGTTTTTCTCATTTCATCTGCAGTGGAACAGTCAACAGCAATGGCCCCTGGAATTCCCACGTCGACCGATTTCTTCCCGAACACCACCGCGGCCGGCCATCCGGTCATAGCGCCTATAACTATAGCCCCGATACACAGATGCTTGGCTTTCTCATTTGAAAATCTCTCCCCTAGTTTGCATATCCTTTTATACCGATCTACTGCGATAGCCATGAGAGTTAATGTGGAACCCATGTTGGAAAAAGATTCTATCGTCCTCAGCAGTTTACAAGCGGCTGGTGCATAGAACATGTAGGGATATCGCAGGTCGGCAATTTCCACAGGAATCCCAATTACACATGTAAGAAGATCCAGGAATGCCAAGTTAAGGATGAAATAATCCGACGAATTCTTCATCCTTTTCCGTAGATAAACAATACATACCATGATATTTCCGAATATCCCCACTAACATCAGTAGTGCCATATAAATAATAACCGGGAGAAACCTCAATGCTGTTCTGTCGTTGAGTTCTTGGAGTAAAAAATGCGGGTTCTGATCCAAACTAGAAGAATTGTCAGGAGCACCTGTTGAATTTATACTCATTTTTTTTTTATTTCATGAAATGCTAAGACGTCTCTACTTATAGGATCTGTTGAAAGTGTGAGTTTAATTATACCAGGAAGTATATATAGGAAACCAATCCGTGAAATTAAACACTTTTTACTTCCTATTTCTAATTTGCCAATCTAGGTAAACAAATGAACTTGCCCTTCATTAAAAAGGGGGAAATTTAATACGCTTTTAACTGAAGTTATTCTAAATTTCAAGCGCAAACCTGAGCACATCACGCGAGAACTACCACGGCTTCTGAGTAGAGCGACTTGTACACGTCAAGCAGATTTAATTTTTCTAAGGTTTTCGCTTTTTACTATGTTGGTGACAGTGAATAAAAAATCATCTCTATAGAAGTAGGTTGAATGTAAAAGCAATTTATTTTGGCAGTCGCCCGTATTAATATATATATATATATATATATATAGAGAGAGAGAGAGAGAGATATCTAAGGAGAGGGTGTGGCATTGTAACCCACTCCAGAAAATATCAGATTTAAAAAAATTCGGAAAAGGCTACATTATTGCAGCTATTTGATACAGACAAACTGAACATTTGGAAGGTAGATGTGCTTTTATATTTTTTTCTGAAAATTGTATAAAATGATTCTTCAATACAAAATAAGTCATAAGACTATTAATTGATCAAGGTTGGTCAAGCAGAGTTTACTCTCTCAGTTACATTACATATCTATGGCAACTTAAGCATGGGCATCAGACGTGAAATATCTTGCTCAAGTTCAAGTTTAGTTATTTCTCCCAAATCAAATTATTGGTACACATGTACATGGGATAAATTAAAAGTTTAAAACATATATAAAATATGTATTCAATTCAAACAAACTGGTCAGAGGTGCAAAAAAGTATAATTATACACAATAAAAAAATGGTACCGAATGATAATAAGAGAGGGAAAAACAGACAATAAGAAAGTAATGCAACAAACATTGACAATGGACATAATTAGGAACTGAATTGATCACAAGTTTATTTTTAGCTAAATGAAATTTACTTATTTATTTATTTGCATGGCAATTATGTATTTACTGTTTAATTCAATTTTACCAGCGTGATTTTAGCTTTCATTGATAAATGGAATAAATTTAAAGATCAATTTCTCTGTCTTAAACTTTTTATTAACAAGCATTCTGAGAGTATTGCATAAGCAATACATGTCCCCTATCGGGTTCCTCTTTTTCTTCAGGATGTCTTTTTAAAATGTGCAAAAGTCATATCCAAGGTAAAACTGAAAGATTTTCAAGTTGTAAATGCCTTAAAACTAATAAAATAATCCACATTAAGACAAAAATTAAACTCATTTCTCCATCGTCTTTTCCTCGCTTCATATTTTTGTCGACAATCAGAAGTTAGCGCAGTTCGAACCCGATCTTAATAAAGCGATTATGAAAAATATTCAAATTGCCATAATTCTGTCAAAAATCAATGAAGCGAAGCGAAATTCAAACTTGATCTGTAACTCATTAAGATACACTCACATACCAAAAATCAGCTCAATATCTGAAAGCGTTTAGAAAAATAGTGCGGAAAACCAAGTGGGACAGACAGACGGACAGACAGACGGACGGACGCAGAGGAAACCTATAGTCCCCCCGGTTTCACCGGTAGGGGACTAATAAGAATTTTTTTTCCTGACAGTGTATAACATTTGTGTGGCAGATGTCTATACAGTGTATGGGTTATCCCGCTTTGTCTATGTCTACTGCAAGATACAAGATTTACCAATCAAGGGCCCCGAGGGGCATTTCAACATGCATAAATGTACAATTTAAACATTCTCTCTTTTTTTATAACAATATAATTAATTTTTTTTAAACAGTTATATAGATGACCAAGTTACATAATAATATTGTTCTCAGTGTCACTGATCATAATACAAGTGACCATGTAACTGGTAGTTCGATGTATGTGTTTTACTTAGAAGTCGATAGGAATAATATTAAAAAAAAATATCAAATGATATATCTGCACACCAATTACAGCTAAGCTGCACTATGCATACTGAAGTTCGAAGCTACCCCCCCCCCCCCCCCCCCC
>PRKT01001932.1:0-14029 GCA_003671525.1 Saccostrea glomerata | reverse complement strand
AAAAATACTTAGTATCATACCTATTGAAATCATGTTCAAAAACATCATAAAGCGACGCTTCCTAAGTCAGAAAATCACAATGTTGTATGTGGTTGTAAGAAAAAATGCATATGTGAGGAGGAGTTATCTTTCTTCTCAATATTTCATTATGTGAAAAAAATGTTATACTAACAAAAATGCTGTATAAAATACATGAAACATTAAACCAGTTTTAAAATGGTCTGTAAAAAGACATAACTTATTCAATTTATAAGGCTTTTGGTGTTGGATTTAAATGTTTTATTGTTAAATCTAATAAAACAAGTTCAAAGAATTTGGCAAAAGAAAAAGAAAGCAATGTTTCCATCATAGATTAGATATCATCGAATTGACTACTCAGATGTTTCCATTAGGATACTCTGAGTGAGAAAACTGTGAGTAGAATTCATATTGTGTACTTTTAAAGTTATCTGTTTTGCAAGAGGGTCGTACCCCTTAATACATAATTATCTGCTTCTGTAATGTGTGACACTTAAAAAAAATGGAACAATTCTGCTGCAAAAATTTGGTTACTGTTTGCGAGGAGTTTAAATCCTTGAATAAAAGAGAAATACAATGTAGCCGAAAACGTTGCTCATTAGACTCTGCTTAGAGCACTGTCATGCAGGAGCAATCCCTTCTACTGGTATATGAGAGTATTGTAAGAAAATTCAAACAATTCCTACACGTACAGGGGACGTAATTATATTCACAAAAAATATTGTCAAATTCTTTATTTTATGATCAATTCTATAAGCAAACTACAAGACTCTTAATTTTATTATTTTTTATACCATCTGCATATTTAAAGATGAAATGGTATTCTATTCATATTCCATAGATATTTTTTTTCAAATCAAATAGGGTTTTAAGGTCTTTTTCATTGGGCGAAATGAAAAATGACCTTTTATAAAAAAAAGTTGAAATTTATTGAGAGCGAAAATATAATTGTCATTCATAATGGAAAATATAGTCAATTAATAAATAATGTCTACTACAAACTGTGACATTCAGAAAAAAAAACAACAAATAGTTGAATTACGAATATATCGAAAACGGTAAAGTGTTTGTATAAACGTGTTTTGGATGGCAGAATGACATGCATATTTCTTATTGTCAAAGTGCATATTTGAACTAATAATGTTCATTGGTGCCAGTGTTTGTAAAATTAACTGAGGGTTAATTCATATTGTCATTGAGAACATGAAGAAACACGAGAGAAACTAACCTATAAGACCACAATTAAATCTTTCTATTAAGTTAATCACAAACCTTGTGAAAAGATTACCTTTACAAGATATCGTAGCAATTTCTTTCGTGTTTTAAAAGGTTAATGTTGATAAAAAATGTCGACAACAGGACTGCACAATCCAATATACTGTCCTTAATTGAAAACAAAAGTAAATAAAAATCCATTGATTTATACACATACCTTTCAGATCGTCCTTAACATGTTTAAATTACTTTAAAAGGTAAATGCATAATTAGGAAATATCTATGCACTATGTTAACACCAACCTTGTACAATTATTTGAAGGGTGTTAACTTCTTTGAGAATATTTATTGACTCTTTTCTAAGCCATTTCCCTTCTTTTTGTTGCAAAATGGTCAAGTGTGCCTCTTACAAAATTGTTGAAATTGTGACCTCAAGGGTCAGGGGTTTAGGTGAAGGTGGGCACGTGGTATTTTGATATCTAGTGAAAATGCATAATTTGTTTTAAAAAATGTCCATGCCCCGAAAACAATATTCAAGTAAAATTAAAGCTAGGCAATGTTAAGTTATTTTGAGGCTTGTTTTCATAATTAAACATGAAAGAAAAGTTCAAAATAGAAAAAAAAAGTAAAAGTAAAAAATCATTTAAAAATGTAAACAATTCTATGTATACAAAATTTAATCAATTATCTAATATGAATATTAAAAAAGAGTTTGTTGTTATGAAAATAAGACCGGGGTAAAAAATTAGATTGTATTTTCACCAATTTGAAACGATTTGATTAAGTCAAACGCCAAAAAATACTTAACATTAGTCAGAATGAAAGTTCGATGCTTACAAAAGGACCTGTATTTGCACCAATTATTTGGGGGGGGGGGGGAGGAATGGATGCATGTTTGTGCTTTTAGTGTTTTTGTCTTTCACGGAAACTTCGTGAAAGCTAGCTTTATACTAAAATTAAGGTCTTTCGTCTTCATGGAAAACATTATAGTTTCATTTTTTTTCTGGCTATTTTTATTGCACACACAAAGTTAAAGTTTTTTTTCAACAATTTAATAGAATGCATTGATGGCAAACTTTTCCAACATTGACTTCATAAAATTTAAATAAATGAAGTATCCAATTTAGTACTTATGAAGCAAAAAATCATTGTGATGTATCAAAATCGGTTAATCCTTTGATTAGAACGACATACATTATCAGATCTGTTTCCTTCATCTATTCATCTAAATTGTCTTAAGTCATTAAAGCAATAATTTATTTTTAATTTTTTAAAAGTCTTATAATGTTTGTACCGTGTGTGTCGTTGTGTAAACAATCATTGGGTCAATGTTGGAAAAATTTGCCATCAATGCATTCTATTGGATTGTTGGAAAAAAACGTTAATTTGGACCATAAGTTTTGAACAGTTGATGTTAGGGATTTCATATTTCACAACTGTATTGCTTGTGGAAAAACTTTACTTTGGGTACAAACATATTTTTATTTGCATTTGCGAAGTTTAACATCTGCTATAAGTTGCATTACGGGGGCATCAGTGTTTCACAAACACATGCTTTTTTGGTAATGAATGACTTTCCTCGTACATTTCTCGTATAACTCAGAGAAAAATGAACACATACTTCCAGGCGGTTGAAAAATTCATTCTATTCAAGAAGATGGAACTTTCCTCTCCGTCCAACACTGACAGATATCTTCGTCCGTATCAGAGGCACCTGGCGAATGATTAGTATTACAACCCACCCACCTTGCATTTCTTATAATATTTTTAGATATATATGTTTGCAAAAATATATGAATTCCTAGCCGTTTATATCTATATTCAGACATCTGGTATCATTTTTCGTTGTTTAAGTTAATTTTGCTCTCTTGGAAATCATCGCAAATTTAATCAAAAGTCTACATCGTAAAATAACAATACTGAGTGTCAGGGATTGTCGGATTTAAAAACATCTTAGAATTAAATGGGAGAATCTTTGATTATGTAATACATGTAAAAGATTTCTCTTTAAATAAATTTTAATCAATACATAATTATATAGATACTTTTTTTCATCATTACTTTTTCTATAATTATTTTGTAAAGGATATTATAAAATTTACAATGTCTACAGTTGTAAAAGATGGAGTTGTGCAATAAAATCACACGGTGTTCCTATTTGTATTGTCAGCAAGGTCAGGGACAAGGTTTTGTCTTAGTATAAAATTTAAATCATCTACACACCAATCTGTTAGATAATGAGATATGACAAAAATCCTTTGTCATAAATTTTTTGTTTAAATACTTTGGCAAATTACGTCTTTGTGATTTGTTCAGAGAGAAGGATTTAAATCAATTACTTGGTGCATTCTGATGGAGAAAATATTTCTTTCTGGAAAATTACAAGTTTTATAAAACTAAGGTAATAAAGCCATACAAATCTTTTAGGCTGAAGCCAACATCGTTTTTATCGATGTATGGAAATTTTACTGCCAAACCTAATTAGTTGAGCGTTTAACTCATAATACTATATTAAAAAAAATGTTTTGTGCTACATTTAAATAGCAGACACACTAAACGATATCAATATGGCGAATACAGAATTTAATGAGCAGTTATTAAAAAACAACTTTTTACAATTATGTAAATTGAAAACGATTCTTTCAAAGACATTCATATTCATGACAGAAAAAAGCTAAATATTCAGCACAGACATCTGCTGAGAAAATAAAAATCGTGACCATTATTTTTTTTTCTCTTGGTATCAAACAAAAGTTCAATGCGTTCTCTTCTTAAAAAATTGAAAAAATGCTAAGAAAAGAAGCAGCAGGCATAGGTATCATGAACATTGCAATAACAAGGAAAACGCACGACCTGGGGTCAGGCACATAGGAAGAGTAAATCGTAACTTTTCCCTGTCGAACGGGTTTGCAGTGGACTCTACATTGTACGTGCATGAACCGGATATATAGTCGGAAAAAATCCGTAGTCAAATTAGTCCAAAAGCAGTGATCTAACAAACTAAAAAACAAAAACAGTATAACAAACTCAGTTTTAATGATAGGCTGATCTTAATATCTTATAAACAGAATCTACAATAATTCTAATGATCCTTGAAACATTTCCTCAAAAGAATAGCCGTGTGATACAGAGTACTTATACGAAAATCGCTATATTTGAAAGCCATAGCAAATGTTCTTATTGCCTTCTCAACGTATCCACTTTCGTAGAAACTGCAACCTAAAAGGTTTAAGCCATGGTACCGGTGATTTTGTTCCTGCAATATCTGCTCTTCTAGTTCTCTGAGAACTCTACAAGAATCTAAGTTGTTTCCCATATAGCGACAACATTTATATTTCATGTAGTAAGCATATACCAGAGGACTTACAGTAACATTAAATTGATAAATTGATCCAATAGATTGTTCTCTTTGTACAATAGATGAAATTATTTCTATTCTCAAATGTTTTGTCAAAATGGACTCTTCCAAATTGAAAATTGCTAATTGGACGTCTTGTCGATGAAAAAGATACATCATCCTTATTCAGGTGAAATTTGGAAACAATTCGATGAAAGGAATGAAGATTCTCTAGTCTGATGCAAGGGTTATTTTTTAAAGTACCAAGCATTGGAACAATTATATGCAAAGTATTTTCATACAGCTTATTGGTAAAAAATACGTGTGCAATCTGTATAATTTCAGTAACACCAAGCGTTTCTACCCTAAGGCTAGCTGCCGCAAGTAATTTCGTAATAATAGAAAAAATGGCGTTATTACTTAATTCATCACGCTGAAGTACAATATTCATTAACCTTATTTGAGCACACGATAACAACCGAAGGAGGTAATCAGAGACTGATAATTCGATGAATTTTAGTCTATTTTTCCTTAGCATCCTCAGAAGTTTTCGGAGCTCCACAATTGATTTTTTCCAGTCGTTGTTTTGTGAAGTAGAGACGAACTGAAACAAAATGTTTCCTGCAAGTTCTTCAACAATTCTGCTCATGAATTTCTCGGTTACTATTTTCGAATATTCACTTTCTAGAGCTCCAACAAAAATTGGAAGAAATGGTGAAAAAGTTGCTCTAATTCCTGAAAAAACAGGTAAGTTTCTAACATTGTCTTTAAAGTGTTCTCTTCTTGTAAAAATTTCAAGGGGTAGAAGCAAGATTTCTTTTTCGTAATCATTTATTTTTCCATACAAAATATTGCAATTTCGCATGAAATAATTTGAGCAATGTCCCTCAAAAACACATGTCATCATTTTCCTTAAACATAACCACAAATAGTTCAGACAGCGCTTTTCCGACCATTCATTTGCATTTTGTTCTTCAGAAATCCATAACAGAGTTGTTTTGGCAACATAAAATGTTACCTTTTGATGAAAGAAATCACCGAAAACTTGGCCTTTAAAAAGAACTTTTAATAAGCACAATGTTTTGAGTTGAGCTCGATTCATAGAGTGTATGAGACTTCTTTCTGCCCTTACAAATGATACACGCCACAGATTCTCTGTTTCACTTTCTGGAACTCCAACAGGAACAAAATCACAACCCCTTTCTACAATATCTTCTATCTGGTTAGTGGAAGGCCAATTGTACTCAGCTACAGATGGCCATTCATTACAACGAATACCAAAAACGCAATCCGTAGAATCCAAATAAGCAAGTGGCGACTGCAGGGAATCACTCTGTCCATAGTGTGTCATTAATGCTGGGCCGTTTATCATGTTACAACAATTAAAAACAGAGCCAAAGCTAGTTGAAATGACGTTGCTTATTGATGACTCTTCAAAATAGTTTTTAATATCTGCTACGGAAAAATAAGATTCACTTAAGCTGCTATTCACACTTCGCAATAAAACATATCCGGGCAGTAGTTGTGAATTTTCAACGTATAGAGTATAGCAGTCTGGAGTTTGTGCCATATAATGTCTTTCGAAGGCCATAAACATTTTCAGTGTCAACATGATATCTATATCAGTTTGCTTCTGCATGAAGAAAGAAACTCCGATAATCCCCTCACCTGTAGCACCAGCAATAAAAACATCTTTAAAAAATTTCGAGCTTCCTTCTTTTAACAGAAATGCAGCAAATGACTCAGTGTTGCGTAAAAACGTGAGTATTTTTTCTCGGACAAATGAGAAGCTCAATAAATCCAAAACTGCAATTTCTTCTTTGTCAATTTCAAATCCATACCTAAATATGAAAAAAAAATCATTCTATTGATGGCTAAAATAATGATGAAATTAAAGTGAGCTACTTTCGTTTATGTAGTTTTCTTCTATTTATTTGATAGGAAGATTCGAAGAGTATTTAAAAAAAAAAACTGATTTTGTTTTCAGCCATACTACCTACCTTATATATTATTTACATCTTTATACTTGATGATAATTGATGTATTGTTCATTACTTTGTTGCCATCAAAAAATATTTAACTTAGACATGTTAGACACAGCCCGAAGTCAAACAAATGATCACCAGTTCTCCATTTGTAAACAATCTATGTAACTTCCTGTATTGTGTATATACATACCTTGAAAAGTCCGTTCTGACTGGCTCATTGACGTTACGTTAATCCTAAAGTTCTATTTGTTAAATAAAGTTATCGACTCATTGGTTTTTTATTCTTCAATAGAGTATAAAAGGACAGTCTTGTATGGAACACCATAGCTGCAGTAAGGTATGGTGCATTATGTTACATGATGTGTTCTATATAATAAAGGGATGAACCAATATATTAATTAAATGGTCAACTAGTGACTCCTTGTAAAACAGTGAAGACCACATAATAGAAAGTACATTCAGTATAATAAAAAGGACTACCCACTTTCTCAAATGTATAGCCGAAAATATGGAGTGTTTCCAAGAAGGATAGAACAGCTGTAGAAAATGGACAAAAAGTGGTACTTACTGAGCAAAGTATTTAGTTGACGTATGCAATACCTTATTAAATCATTGTTAATGTGGGTAAACTTTATAATGATCTTAAAATGAAATCTGTTCCAGGACAGGAAGTAGTTAACTTGATACATGTCATGCACCCTGGGCACATTAACAAGGCAGATTCTTCCATTTTTTGTCAGTACATTAATAAAATTAATCATACTTAGATTTGGCAAATATATGTGATATTTATTATTTTATTTAGAAATATATGAATAATATTTGCCATCACAGTAAAAAGTGCACTGCATGAAAAAAAAAAACTACACAAGGATTTCGACTTTTCTGGTCGCATGTTTATTGCCTTGAGGACCGTCAAAACTGGTATGCAGTAGAATACACCCATTTGAAAAATGGTATTTTTGACAGTTGTGACAAAAAAAAACAGTAAACTTTAAAATAAATCCAATGTTTTATGCGTTTTACCACCTATGAATTTATATTTTTTGAACAAGTGCTTCAGTATCATTTGGGAGTTTGTTATGCTTTCTAGTAATACCTGCGTTTTTAATTTGCTCAAAGGTTTGCCCACTCAATACAATATATAGCTCACTTTTGACTAAAACATGGACAAAAAAATTTTTAGTGCACTGAAATGTCGCAGAGAATACAAAAAAACAGAGAAAATGGAAAATGCCGTAAATAGGAAAGCAGAAATTCATGCAAGATAAAATTAAAATAGTGTTAGTCATCGAACGATATACATGTACCGTCTGAGAAAGGTAAAAAAAGGCTGAGAAAGATTCTAAATCCCCCTACTCCTTTGAGCCTATGATTTTTTAATGATCAAGTCAATTTTTAACCCGCCTCTTTCTTTAAAAATGTTGCTTTGGGCCTATGTGGCAAGTAGCCGTATAGACACGACCCCTCCTCCAATTTCCACACATAATGCAAATTACAAAAAAAAATTATACGAGAGGTGTTGTCTTTCTATAAACCATTTTTTTTACATCGAAAATGATATCATGACATTACAGAGGAGGAAGTACTATGTAAAAAGTGACTGTTATGTTTCTTAGAAGATTAAACATGACGTACGCCAAAAAGAAGGTAACACTCATGCGCGAAACTAGACCCGAACTCCCCGAAGTTGTTCTCATTTCCAAAAATAGGGTTGTTTTTTTTTTCTCGGGTAGAATATTTTTTAGTGACTGGGTGGACCTCCCCCCCGGGAAAAAATCCTGGATCCGCGCCTGACACTCAACTCTCCCTCCCCTTCCACCAGCCGTTCTTTTTGACAATCGTACTTGATAACTATATACATTGAAAGATGTGTGACATTTGTGTTTCATAAGCATAAAAGTATTGATTCACTACACATTTCTTATAGAATTAAACGAAAACACAGAAGAATATTAAGGAAGGTAAGTCCATTTTATCGATTTATCCCACCGGGAAGAAGATTAATAAATAGACCTTGTTTGGTGGTACCCCCTGAATGTACAGAGTTTGGTATTTCCCCTAATGATTTTTTTTGTCATGTCAATCTTACTGAACAAAAACAGAAAAATTAAATCAGTCTCAGATCATCTTTGAAATAAATAATCCGCCCTCTACCGACATAAAAATAAATAAGCTGACACTGAAAATTTTGCTATCGCCCCCTTTTAGAATCAAATGACCGACTTCTAAAATTTTCCGGGAAAATACGAGTACAATTTCACGACACGTTTCGTTTATATGTCCCAAAGACCTCAATGTATATTCAACATGTGCATAAGGGGTCGCAGACCCCCTTTTGTCTCATTTTCCTTAGAAAAAATCACCCGGATTACTCATACAAACTTTTTGTTTATTTTGACATTTTTATTAACTTATTTTCTGTTACTTTCTAACCCCAACTTTAGTATTTTTATACATTTTACTGAAATAAAGGTAGGTGTATATATTAACTGAAATAAAATTTTAAAAAGTTAATTCTTAAAGAATCAAAATAAGAAAGTCTGTAAAAAGGTCAAAATGAAATGAAAATTAAATAGGAATAACGAGATGTTAGAACTAAGATAATAGATATATGTAAATAAAATATTGATATAAAATTTGAAAATAAATAAATTAAAATAAGAATACTAAAAGAGAACTGTGCCACGGAAATCCCTCCATAACTAATATTTAATATGTATTTTTGAAACCATGCATGCGATATTAGCTGCACACTGATTGAAGAACTTGACGCATTTTTTAATGTTATTTTAATAATTTATTTTGTACCTTTTATCCTATAAATAACTAGTAGCGGTGACTATGTAACATAGTGAACCGACCCTTTATTATACTAAATAAACCATGTAACTTTCATCCTATAACAAGGAGTAGGGACAATTTGACAAAGTAAACTGATCCTCTGTTACATAGAACACACTATTTCTTGTACATCGTATGACAAGGGGTGGTGATTTACAAAAAATGAACTGACCCTTTATAATATTGAATGCATCATTTATTATGTACGTTTCACGCTTTCATAAGTAGTGGTGACTATGAATGTATTCGAACCAACCTTTTATTATATTGAACGCACCATGTATTATGAGCCTTTCACCCTATACCACGTATCGGTGACAATTTAACTTGGTTCAATGACCCTTTATTATATTGAAAGCACAATTTATACACTTTTCACCCTATAACAAGGAGTGATGAACGTTTAACATAGTAATCCGACCCTCTTTTTTATTAATCACAACATGTTTAATTTATATCTTTCACCACATAAAAAGTAGATGTGATCATTTAATATAATTAACCCTTTAACAAAGAGTGATGGCCATTTATTATATTGATTCAACTTTCTATTTATTGATTTTTTCTCAATGTACAAAAATGAACAAACATATAATAATGTGCGTTGTAGAGAGGAGGTAGGGAAATATACAAATGTAGAAGAAGAAATATTATGCATGTGTAATGAACAGCACAAAATATCACATTGAAATTCAAATCAATTATTTCCATCAATGATTTGTTAGTCAGCCATGAAAAAGAATATGGGCGTATTCGACGTGTGATCTGCAAGAACTAAAATATTGTGTTTACTTCTTCCTCCCTATTGAACCCGTGCGCAAAAAAGTTGAATAAGTTACCATAGTTACCATGGTCTCAAGTACCCGGGAATTAAAGTATGTAGACTAAGAATTTTGATGCAATCTTTTTGAAAAGTTGTTAGAACATTTTCTTACCCTTGCATGTTCCAGTTGAATGTTGTTTACAAGTTTGAGCTCAAAATAAAAGTGGCGTGACTTTGACATACAACAAAACGGTAGATATAACCTTTGTTTTTCGGCACTTGTGTCGTTTTTTCTTGCTTGACAGTGCAGTTTAATTGTCCCCTATTCACAATATACCCATAATTTTCATACGTCTTTCTCAATATGCTACAGATATCTGAAAGTAAACACATGTTTTTTACTCATTGTGCATCTTCAAATATAATATTGTACGTTTAGCAGATTATGTAACATTTTTGTTATGAATACTTTGAATATTCTTGTCTGGTTAAAAGAATTTAGAAGCATTTGGTGAACTTGAAATAATTAAATTTTAGAATTTGTTACATGAAGATTCACCCCTTTCGTAGAATATGATTGGACTGATCCAGTAGTATAGAAATGCAGAAAAAAGGATACACGGATATGTTGAAACATTTTCCTTACCGTTGAAGCACTGGTGTTCTTGACTTGTTTTCTAGTAAACAACAATTTAAAACGCCCGTGACGACTTTCTTAGTTTCTTAATCTTTGAATTTTGTTCATAACACTATTTCCTTTTTTTGCACTCCATTGACATGATCATAGAAGCAGAATCACGTGCTCTAGGTAAAATATAAAGTTGTTTTTGACTTCGTTGCAATTCAATCATTGGTCATTTGCTAGTGGTAGGATCCTCTGTGCGCAGTAGTAACAGTAGCTATATAAGGCAAACAAAGGTTTCCCATTTACTGCCAATTGATTAATAAAACCGTTTCTACCCTATTATCTTCGAATTGGTCAACCTAAATCACGTGTCTTGAATCTAAATCACAATAACAATAGTTAGGGTGCATTTGCTTGAATTTTTAATTCGTCGCCAGTGTCGCAGTAGGTGCTGGTCCGAACAGTGATCCAAAGTGCCGAGTATAGGACTTTTATGTTGCAGCATAGCCAAATCGGATATACTATGGACTGCACTAAAATTATTTGTGAAAACTCAAGTTTTATGTCGCGTTCAGAATACCACTGCTTCAAAGTCATGGAAAATGAGCAGCATCTCATTGGCTTTGAATGGACAACCACGATTTTTCACATTACAATACCCGTGATCATATGTATCTTTAACGAAGAAACGCAAAGAATATAGACGCTTTACAATATGGTTTCGAGAACCAAAGAATTCCAAAGTTATTCAACAAATGAATTGTTTTAATTGTGAGCATGAAAACAATAAGATAAAGTTGATAATGAACTGATTTCTCTTCATTTACGAAACATACGAGACATAAATTTTTCCGTGTCTTTCTGATTGCCTGTGAAATTGTATTTTTCCTGTAGTATCCATTATGACCTACAATGCAATTCAACTCATTCATCATCTGACTACATTGCTAGTCTATTGCCTAAAAATATATTGTCCAAGTTCCCATGAAATATTTATGTCAAAAGAAATTAAATTCATTACTGCATATAATATTTGTCTAGCAAAATTATTAAATTTAAAATGTTTGGATGAATTCAAGAGAGATTGAAATATATACTACAGATATAATATAGTGGTGAAAACAAAGAGACAACATATTAACTTTTCTGTTTATCGTGTATCCATGTGCCAGCCATTACCTTATGAGTTTTTTTTTAATTTGTAGAAAACAAAAAAAAAAATAAATTAATTAAGATTCAAATCATATTAGTAGGCTAAATTTGAATTTTAGTGTGACAAAGATTAGATGGAAATCATAATACATGTTTGTAAGTAAAAACAAGCTTTATAAATATTTTAAAAATATGAAAAAATCTCATTCACACGTTTCAAATTGTCTATTTGGATAGAAAAAAAATTATAGGTGTTCAAGTTAAAAAAGAAACATTTTAAAATTAATGATTTACAAAGAAGTCTAGACATTTTGACAGAAATTTCCTCATCTAGTTCTATATGTCAATAAAACAACAAAACTTTTCATTGCTTTTAAATTATCACTCGGTACGACACTTCAAGCCTTTTAGCGTTTTAGAAAGTACGTTTTCAAAAGAATAGCTGTGTGATAAAGAGTACTTATACGGGTATTTCTTTGTTTGAATGCCTTTGCAAAGGACTTCATTGCATCACTGTAATATCCACTTTCGTAGAAGCTGCAGCCTAAAAGATTTAGACTATGATAAATATGACTCTCTTCATTCAATACTTGCTGTTCCAATTCTCTGAGAGCTTGATGGGAATCTTCTGTATTTCCGAGACAACGAAAACATTTATATTTCAGGTAGTGCGCATACACCAATGGGTTTACGGATACATTGAATTGATGCTTATAAATTCCAGGTGGTTCTCCTTCTCCATCGATTATAGATGAACGAGTTTCTATTTTTAAATGTTTTGTCAAAATAGGCTCTTCCAAATTAAAGAATGTGATTTTGCAAACTGGGTGCCTTGTTGAAGTGAGGGCTGTGTTATTCCTATCAGAAAGGCATTTTAGAGCAAGTAGAAACACGGAGCATGGGTTTTCTAATCGGATGCAATTGCTATTTTTCAGTGCATCGAGCATGGGCAAAATTATTTGTAATGTGATTCCATACTGTTTGTTAGTAAAAAAAACATGTGCAATTTGTGTCATTTCACTGACACAGAGGGTTTCCTCATTTAGATTAGCAGCTGCAAGAAGTGTGCAAATGATAAAATAGATGGTGTCCCGACTAAAGTCATCTCGACTTATTGCAACATTCAATAAACGAACTTGTGCACAAGATATCATGCTGTTAAGGAAATCACAAAGGGATGATTTTTTGAATCCCATTCTATTTATTTTGAGCATCTGAAGGAGTGTTTTAAGCTCCAATACCGAATTTTTCAAGTCTTCGTTTTGTGAAGTAGATACAAAATAAAACAGCATGTCTCCTATTACTTCTTCAAGAACTCTTTGTACGAAATTCTCAAATATCATTTTGAAGAATTCATTTTGAAGGATTTCAATGTTCTGAAGGTTTCTGGATATGAACTCTCTAAATTTACAAAGAAAAGGTAAATCTCTCATATTGCACCTAAAGTATTTCCTTGTTATAAATCTTTCAAGAGGACGAATCAATAATTCCTTGTCGTGATCTCTGATTTTCCCGTGGAAAAGATTACAATTCCTGATGAAATAATTTGAGCAATGTCCGTTTGATATACAATTACTAATTCTTCTCAAACATAACCATAGGTATTGCAGACAACGTTTATCTGACCACTCTGTTACATTTTGTTCTTCCGAAATCCACAGTAAAGTTGTTTTGGCTACATAGAATGATATCTTTCGATGAAAGATTTCCCCAAACACTTTGCCTTTAAACAGAACTTTCAGTAAGCATAACGTGTGAAGTTGTGCATTATTCATAGAGTGTATGAGGTATTTTTCTGCCTTCACAAACGACGCCCGCCACTCTAAAAACCTTGAATTACTTCTATGATCACCAACAGGGACAAAATCACAACCCATGGCAACAATTTCTGCTATCTGGTCAACAGAAGGCCAGTTATAGTTACGATGTCTCCTAATCCATTCATCAGCTAAAGATGGCCAGTCATTACAACGAATACCAAACACTATATCTAGTGACTGGATATTCAGAAATGGAGACTTGAAAATGTCTTTGGTATCCATATATTCCATGAAGGCTGGCCCATGTTTCATGGTAAAGCATTCAAA
>PRKT01001931.1:0-30896 GCA_003671525.1 Saccostrea glomerata | reverse complement strand
CCCCCTGTTGCTACGCCCCTGCGAAGATAACTGAAATCATGCACTGATCAAAATGTACATATATACACGGGGTGATACATGTACTGTATGTTTATTTCTATTATTCTTGAAAAGTGAAAAAATTGAAACCGAAATATAAATAAAGTGATACTGATAAATCCCGTAAAACAACTTCCCAGCTAAAAAAAATGTTCAAACTTTGAGGTGGGGTCAATATTCAACAGGGTCAATTTTCAACTTGTTGACGTCATCAGGTGTAAGAAAAAAAATTATCAAGCTGTTGAAAAATGACCCCGGGTATAAATTCAACGACTTTTAGTCTCAATATTCAACGTTGAAAAATGACCCCGGTTCAATATTCAACGTTGAAAAATGACCCCCGGGTCAATTTTCAACTAGGGTCAATATTCAACGTTACACCGGCGGACCGGTACTTCCCGAATTCTGTCCGTCCTTTAGAATTTCACTCCATTATATACAGGGAGGATCATATGAACCTTGACCCCTACAGTTAAACTGTAGGCCGTTTTTTTTCATGTTCTTATACACACAGGAAAGAGGCCATATATAAGCGGTATATTATGATACACTATGGCCGATACAATAAACTTGTCATCGAGTGTAGTTTGTAAAATTGAGTTGGGTGCTGTTTGACGTTTTTTATGCTGGAGGTTGCTCCATTGTTTATACACTGAACTGACGCTATCATGGAGAACACGGTAGATGTGACCGGTCGGCAAGGAATGCTCCCTCCTTCATGGCACATGATCCCACTTATGATGTTTTGGAGGTCCGCGTTTGCTTTGTTCCTATTTTGTATTGTTTTGTGGACTTTTGATCTTGATTGATGGATTGATTGAATAATGTTTAACGTCCCTCTCCAGAATATTTCACTGATATGGAGACGTCAGCATTGCTGTTGAAGGGCTGCAAATTTAGGCCTATGCTCGGAACTCAGGGCCATTGAGCAGGGAGGGATCTTTATTGTGCCACACATGCTGTGACACGGGGCCTCGGTTTATACGGTCTCATCCGAAGAACAGCCCCATTTAGTCGCCTTTTACGACAAGCAATGGGGTACTGAGGACCTATTCTAACCCGGATCCCCACGGGGCCTTTTGATCTTGAATGCTGTTTGTTTTCCCCATATGTTTTACTCTCCTCCTTTTATATGTAGCATTTTCATTATTACTTATATATTTTTTTATTATCTCAAAAGAAGAGAATGTTTTTAATAATTCATATTTTTTTTTTCAATTCATGATAGTAGGTAACTGGCAAATAAGTCGATATTCCTAACAATAAGATACTTTAGTAAACAATTTCATTTCTATTATTTTAACCAGAGTTTGCGATAGCTTAAAGTTTTTACTAAAGAGAATCAAAGTATTTTTGTATGGAAGAAATATATGGAGATAACAAACAGTATTCAATTTCAAAAGTCCTTTTGATAAACCTCCTAATTATCAGAAATGTGATCAGTTGTTATGAACGAGTGAACACCCCCTGTCTGCTTCAGAATAATTTTTTTACGTATATATTTTTTTTCCAATTCAAGAATGTACATTTTTTTTGCTACTGAATAGAAAAAAAGAATAAAATTCAAAGTTATCTTTATTTGTTTTCATTGCGTTTAAGGGAGTTAACGCTTTGAGATTGCAAAGCTTTCTTTAGCGAAATTTCATAGTGAATCATTAAATTTGCATTTTTATTATGTTTTCTTATGGTACGCCGGTCGTCTTACAATTTTTCAATTATCTGGATTATCTCAGCATTTTGTATTTACCCTCTATGCGATTTCTGATATAAACTTTTGTTCATTATCTTAACATTTTTCATTTATGGAAGATATCATTTATTTAATATTCTCAGACACAAACGTGCCAACACCGGACATGATGGGAGTTGTGGACTGGACAAATATCAGGACTGGATGTCAGAAAAAAGTTATACAGACGAAAAATTATATGTAAGTCAGATGATTATACAAACGGAAATATATTTGATTCCGGAATATACAAGTAAAACAATTTAATTATAATAGAAGTATTACAAGAGAGCAAATTAAAGTCGGTAAAGTGACTGTGCACATCCAATTCACTACGTAAAAACTGTGATGTTTTTTTAATTATACATGGCCTTTAATTTTTTATGTCTTGTCTCTGTAATTTTCTTACTGTAGAGCGATGTCAATGGTCACTATAGGTCACGTGACATGTAAAGCCGGGATTCCAATAGTAAACCCCACCGTACAAAGAGAGCTCCTGCGGGGAGCAGTTGTTATTCCAAACCTGAGCGGACGTGTAATCTGTATCTAAGAGCAGATCCTGTGTTGTTTAACGCCACAAGAAAAAAATGGGGTGAGTAGCTATAGTGACACTTGTAACATTTATATATGTAATTACGCTATTGGGCGCTAGCAATAAAGCATATGAAAATAACAAACAGTATTCAAGATCAGACCATAAAACAATACAAAATAAGAGCATATGAGAAAAGTAAGCCAGCATTTGACTCAATGATAAATTGTATTTGCTGACAAGATCATAGTATCGTCCTTTGAACTTACGAATTGACGACTTTAAACAAGACTGTTGATGTTCTTCTTTCATTACGTGTTTTTCTCAATAAACCTCGTTGCTCTTGGGTATCGAATAAAATGAGATATACTCCGTATGCAGTTGTTCAAGATATTTCCTCCATAAGTAAGGGAAGTTGAATGTATCCGTTAGCTATTTTCTTCAGTGTTTAATTATTCAAAAGATAACACCGATTTGCTGTAAATCTCACCAATTCTCTTTTCTAAAGTTAACATTGATTGACTGTTAATATACTGTAAATGTCGTTTCTGTTTACTCAGTAAATAACTGTTTTACTGTTAATATAAATGAGTTCTTTCTCTATAAATCACTGTTTAACTGTGAATGTAACTGTTATTTCTCTATAAATCATTGTTTTACTGAAAATGTCTTTTTTCTATAGAACATTTTTTTCTATATAAATAATTTTCTCTATAAATCATTGTTTTACTGAAAATGTCTTTTTTCTATAGAACATTTTTTTCTATATAAATAATTTTTCTCTATAAATCATTGTTCTACTGTCGATGTTAAAGCTGTTTCTTTAAACTTCATTGTTTTACTGTCAATATTGATGATTTTTCTCTATTATTCATTCTTTTACTATTAATATAAATTATTTTGTTTTACTGTCAATATAAATGTTATTTCTATGTAACTCAGGATGTAGCTGCGGCTAAGGATGAAATCCTTGCTTTATTCTCTAACCACGTGTCCGCCATTAACCAGATATACAGTTTTACTAAGTTTAAGACGTTTTGGGGTCAGATTCCAGGGACGCCATGTTTTGAAGGAATGAATTTCAGGATTCAGAGAACTACGGTAAGATGCAAATGTACAAATATCAGGAATATGTTACGGTTAATTGTGGTATGTACCCGCTAAACTGTAGAGACATCTGAAACATGTTGTAACTTATTTCGTACAAAAATTTGTATTTTTCTTAAATTTGTGACAATTAACATAGAACAAATAGATAAAAAAAAATTGTTCATACATCTGGAAGATGTTAACAATTTACAAACACCTTTGATGCTTTATATTTCAGAATTTACAAATAAATTTATTATTTCAGTCAAAGTTTTATAGATACTAAGAATATTACATTTTTCATTTTATAAATTTCTAGAAATTTAAAATTTTCATTTCTATGGACATTAAGATTTCATTATTGAACACCAAATAATGACGGACTAATCTCTATAGTGTACTACGTATCTACGAACATTTCCCCGCAAGCACTTTATAGCTGGGTACAAGTTTCTCTAAAGTTAACGTTAATAATATCAAGATGTAATATTTTAATAAGAAAAAAAATATTCTATGAGATTTAAGGAAATATAAAATAGAAGGACTTTGGCAATAGATTGAAGTTTAAAAAAAGTTCGTAAAGTGCGTAAAAATGTGTGATTGCAGGAAAAGGTTATATGCGTGATTTTGCGTTAGAAATAGGAAATGCGTTTAAATGCATGACTGTTGTAAATGGAGTTAAGATTTAATAATCTAATACCAGATAATGACAGACCAGTCCTTACAATGTACCACGTATCTTCGAACATCAAAATTAAATTCTTTATCACCAGATAATGACGGAAGAATCTCTAAAGTGTACGACCTATCTACGGACGAACGCGCTGAGCTTTTGTAACCCGAATATCGACGTCAGTAATTTCCTGAACCTGAACTCTCTGGACGATCACGATCCCTTCTGTCTGGCCTTCGCCTTTACCTATCGGGACTTCTCTGGAGGAACCCTAGGTCTGGCGTCGGTAGGATCCCCAACAGGTATGTTTATATTATTCCACTAATTGATACATTTACCTATCGGGACTTCTCTTTAGGGACCCTAGGTCTGGCTTGGGTGGGATCCTCCACATTGATACTTTTACTTATCGGGACTTCTCTGGAGGGACCCTAGGTCTGGCTTGGGTGGGATCCTCCACATTGATACTTTTACTTATCGGGACTTCTCTGGAGGGACCCTAGGTCTGACCTTGGTGAGATCCCCCACATTGATATTTTTACTTATCGGGACTTCTCTGGAGGGACCCTAGGTCTGGCCTGGGTGGGATGCCCCACATTGATACTTTTACCTATCGGGACTTCTCTGGAGGAACCCTAGGTCTGGCGTGGGTAGGATCCCCAACAGGTATGTTTATATTATTCCACTTATTGATACTTTTATCTATCGGGACTTCTCTTGAGAGACCCTAGGTCTGGCTTGGGTGGGATCCTCCACATTGATACTTTTACTTATCGGGACTTCTCTGGAGGGACCCTAGGTCTGGCCTTGGTGAGATCCCCCACATTGATATTTTCACTTATCGGGACTTCTCTGGAGGGACCAAGAATCTATCAGTACCCCACTCCAAATCTTACTAACTTAAACAGTAACCTGAACATTTACTTATCTAGACAATTACTTAAAGAAGCACACTAGTTAAATTCATTAGGTTTTTCTTTCAGTGCACTTTCATAACGTTTCCACAGGTCGGTGTCTGCTTTGTTCTAAATAATAAGAGTTGTAAGTATCAGATCTTTTTTGTAATCTTCAAATTTATATAACGAATATATTGAAAATATTTTAATGTAGCTGCAGCGGGTGGTGTCTGTGAGCGCTATAAGACAGTGAGGGAGCAGGGACGATCTGTACAGAAGAGCCTAAACACCGGAATAGTTACACTTATCAACTACGCCCGCCGTGTTCCACCGAGAGTATCTCATCTAACATTCGCTCACGAAGTGGGACATAACTTTGGATCTCCGGTAAGTTTACCATGCTTAACCGAAGACACTTTCTGACACAGTGTTCATTAAACCTTGATAATGTATAATAATGCGCATCATATAGGGCTTTGAAACATGAATTTGAGGTTAGAGGACAAACAGAACTTCCATAAATCCAAGATTTTATCTTTATTTATTACATTTGTGTTCAGTTATACCTTCCCTTACTTTTTCCAATTTATCAACATTTGGTTGAGCATAATAGGTTTCATGGTTGTGGCTTTAATTTCATTAATTGTTATGCTATTTCTTTTCAGCATAATAGTGGAAATATTTGTGCGCCCGGAGGAGATGCCGGTAACTTTATCATGTATCCAAGCGCGACTAAGGGTAACCGCCCTAACAAAGATCATTTCTCCGAGTGTAGTAAGGGGAACATCACTTTAGTCTTAGATGCAGTAGTCAACGAGAGGAACGGAAAGTCCAACTGTTTTAAATGTTAGTATCACCTTATTTAGTTACTGTATAAATCAAAGACACTTCACCTTATAACGAAAGGAATGGGAAGTCCAACTGCTTTAAACGTTAGTATCACCTAATATAAAATAACTGAGTAAAGTCTCATCTTATCACTACTGTATATATCAGTCAATGAAGCCATTAAAAAAAGTGAGAAGTTTTATTTCTTTAAAATAATAAGTTCATCTCTTAATCGTTCTAATAAACTTACTTTTTTTTCATTTATTTCTTAAATTTTTACCGTGAATCATTAGATTTGAAAACATCTAAGTTAAGTGTCGACAAATAAAGAAACATACTTTAATTTAAACATAATTTAAATTAATTTAATTTAATTTAATCAATTAATTTAATTTAAAATAATTTAATTTAAACATAATTTAATTAATTAGATGGGATGTAATATTTGTCTGTCTTGTATAAAACAGGAATTTACATGAGTAAAATTCTTTTCAGCATCGGGCGCGGCATTCTGTGGTAATGGTATAGTAGAGTCGGGGGAGCAGTGTGATTGCGGATATAAGGATGAGTGTACAGACCAGTGCTGCCACACTCGAAGCAGCGACCCGAACGACAAACTGATGTGTACATACAGAAATCCCTCATTTAAATGCAGGTTAGACAATGATAATTTGTGTGTTCATTTTTAATTTGAATATCATACCTTACAAATTAGAAAAACATTATATGTTTAAAATTTGAAATTGGTTTAGGGAAACATCACTTTTGTATGTTCCAATTTTCATACTTTAAAGTTGTAATGTTCTTTGTAGAATAAAATTATACAAGTCTTGTATTCTTAACTTATTTTAACATACAATGGTTGAAAAAGAATATGGAGATAACGAACAGTATTCAATCTCAAAGTCCATTGAACAATATACAAAATAAGAACAGAGCAAACACACACCTCCAAGACATCAGAGTTGGGAGGAGTGAGCATTCCCTGCCGACCGGTCAAACCTGCCGTGTGCTCGTTGTCATGATCAGGAAATAACGGAAAAATCCGTCTGCAATTCAGTTCATGTATAAATAATGGACTTGAGACTGAGTTTTGTTTTGAAAAGCAATCATTTTTAAATACTGTTGAGCCATTAAAACTCGTGATGGACAATGTCATGCTTTGTTAAGAATTGACAGGTTGGTTTTGGAAAATGATTTGACTTACATTACTTATATTTACAAAATGAATTGAAGCTATAGAATATTTATTCCTGGAGAATGCTAACTCGTGGATGAAGAGTGAACACGATCTCTGTTTATATCTAGCCAACAAGAAATATATTTAACATTTATCATACAGTAAAGATTCTTGATTTTTTTTTTTCAATATTTCCTGATCACTACAAGAAACACACAGCAGGGCATGCTCACCCCTCCATTGTACCAGATGGCCAACCTCTGATGATTTGGAGACCCGGGTTTGCTCTGCTCCTATTTTGTATTGTTTAATGGGCTTTGATATTGAAAACTGTTTGTAATCTCGATATCCTTCTTCACACAAAAAAGAATTTTGTATTCATTATAGTCCAACAGAGGGCCCTTGCTGCACTGAGAGTTGTAATTATAAACCAGCTAATACCTCTATCTGTCGAGCCTCCACTGATTGTAGTCTAGAAGAAAAATGCAAATATCCTTTTTTTTCGAACAATAATTCCTAGTTACACCTCAGCTACCTTTTCTGAAAAAGTACTTCCGAAAAACAGATTTTTTTTGGAATACTTGTAACAGTATTATTTATAATCAAAGACCAAAAAAACGAACTTACCCCCCAGAAATGTTTCAAATACTGTAAGCAAAAACATTAAAAATGTGGCCAAAGAGAAATGAGGAAGTAAGCCATGCTATTACATTTACAATGTAATAGAATATTATTGTAAAAGTATACTAGTTGTGAAATTTACTATTCCTTGTCAGGAAATATGATGAAAACGACGAATATATAAGATCAACAGTCATCTGAGGCAATACCAATCTAGAGCAAAAGATGTGAATGCATGTTGCTTAAAAGAGTGCATCTAAGGGCTATTTTTCTTTTTTTATTCATACAGTCTTTGAAAAAAAAACTTTAAATAAATATGAAATCGTGAAACATTTACCTCTTAGAAAGTATTGTTTTAAGAATCAAACAAAATTGAAAGTTATAATCAACACTTCTTAACCTGTATACTGGAACTAGCGCAGAGTGTCCAGTTTCTGAAAATAAAGCTGACATGACCTACTGCAATGGCAACACTCAAGTCTGCATAAACGGGGTAAGATTTTATGCATTACTTTTAAGAATTTCGCCCCTAGGCTTGAGTAGAGAGAAGCTCCTTTTAGCTCTACTTGTCAGAGACCAGAAGAACTTATGCGATAGTAATGCATCCAGCGTCCGTCCGTCAGTCTGACTGTCCGTCTGTCTGTGAACAATTTTTCAAAATGCTACTCCTCCTGCAATTTTAGTCTGATTTCAATATAACTTGGCACACAAAAAGACTACAATAAGATACATAAAATAGTGCATCGGTTTTTGATTTTAATAAAAGGTGTTGCTATGGTCACTAAAAATTGGATTTTCTAGGATATTTCTTTAAAATGCTACTCCTTCTACAGTTTTGGTTTGATTTCAATATTACTTGGCACAAGAATAGACTACATTAAGATGCATTAAATGGTGCATCGGATTTTTATTTAGATGAACGGTTTGTAATGGTTACTAAAATATAACTTTCTGATAAATTCCTTTAAATTGCTACTCATTTCTACAGTTTTGGTCTGATTTCAATATAAGTTATCACACAAATAGACTACACTAAGATACATAATTCTGTGCATCAGTTTTTGATCAGTACAAACCATTAGAGCTACCGTCTCGACAGAGACTTCTGGTTTATTAGAGTAATACGCTATTATTCTGTAGGTTTGTGAGGGTTCTCTCTGTAAACGAATAGGTTATAACGATACGTCATCACCTGATCCATGGATCTCGTCATGGGATGAATGCTACATCAGCATGTCGGGCTCCCTCTCCGTAGTACAAAAAGAACAATTATGTTACTTAGCTTGCAAACTAGGTTTGTCTGATTTAATTATTTTCTTAACTTGATTTATTCAGTTAGGCAATCAAAGATGTAATTTACTATTTTCAATAAATACAATGCTTGTTTACAGCTTGATTACAGCTTGTTTAACTTGAATACTGTTCGTTATCTCCATATTCTTCTTACAGATCATTCATGCATATTTAAATTTTCTCGTATATTTTCAGTTTAAGTGGCATAAAATCCTCATTAATACAATTCTAACAGCTTCATTAATTAATTTACCTAACTAGATCATTTCAGTGAAAGCAAAATTTTTATGACTAAATTGAATATCATGAAAATAAAAATTTAATATTTTTTTTTCCTTTCTTAAAGATGGCAACGACACCTGTCATGTGTCAGACGACGACTCGGAAATTCCAGAAGCATTCAGTAAATTAGTTCAAGACCTAAAGCGTTTGCGAAAAGATAGTTCACCCATTTCAGTGGCTTCAGGTAAGAATGTCATTTTTATAGATAAAGATACAACAAAAACTGAAACAATTGCCTCATACTTAGACATTTTGCTACAGAAAGACATGCATGTCAATCTAACTGCTAAACTTCATGATGACTAAGGTGACCTCAAGTAGTGTATTACCAACTTCCACCTTTTAAGTAATTACATGATTTATTCAGTTAGTCAGTATTCAATATTCACTTTTTATGTCGATACAATATATCTTAGTGAGCTGAGTCTGACACATCTGTTTCATATTTGGATATTTTACTTGAAAAAAAGTTTTATGGTCGATACAATGACCTGGACAGCAAATACAATTTCTCCGTATTAGAATTTTGTGATGTCATGAAAAATTAAACAAGCAACAAAAATAAAATAAACGACACGATATAGTGTAAATAAAAGTTTGAATTAATTAATCTTATCATTTATTTAGTATTAAGTCTTGTAAATATACAATACATGATAATATTCAAATATTAGGAAAAAGTCTCTCGTCAATATGACGTCATAAGCCTTGACATGACGCAGCACGTGATCCAGAGGACTAGATTCACTGGTTTAATAATTACTAAAATGCTAATTTAAATATGAAATTGTCTCAATTTTTTTAACCTAATCATTAAATCTAAAAGAAAACAATTTATCAATACTCAAGACTATTTTGACGTAATTTTTATATTTTAAAGGCACACACTGTTACAATTATCAGTGCTATTGCATTGTATTTTATATATTCAAGGCACATCCTGTCACAACTATCAAAGCTACGTTATTCGTACATTTTAGGCACACCCTATAATAACTATCAAGGCTACTATGACATAATATGTTCATTTTTTAAATTTTGTAACAACTATCAAGGCTATTTTGACGTAACTTGTACATTTTAATCACACCCTGTAACAACTATCTAGGCTATTGTGACGTAATTTGTACAATTAAGGCAAACCCTGTAACATCTATCAAGACTACTGTGACGTAATTTGTACATTTTAGGCACACCCTGTAACAATTATTAGGGCTATTGTGACGTAATTTGTACATTTTAGACACACCCTGTAACAAATATCAAGGCTACTGTCACGTAACTTGTACATTTTAGGCACACCCTGTAACAATTATTAGGGCTATTGTGACGTAATTTGTACATTTTAGGCACACCTTGTAACAACTATCAAGGCTATTGTGACGTTTTCCACAGATGTAGAGGGGTGGACAATGAGGGACCTCTAGAACGACTGAAAAATTTGATCTTTGGAGAAGAAACTCTCACCACAATCAGAAACTGGATCATTGTATGTATTAAGCTTTAATTCTTGTGATTGAATGTAATATCAGGGATATGATTTTTATTTTGGTCATTATTGACAGGGTCATAATTGTGTTTATTTTTACACGAACGATGGTGGGGTGTGATGATTATTGTTGATCGAGTTTGAAATTCCGTTTATTTTTACAGGAACACTGTTGGGGTTTAATGTTACACGTAACTGTGGTTGCGATCGTGATTCTGTTCATATTTACATGAGGTAGCTAAACACAGTTTCGTATAAAATCCAGGGTTTTTTTTTTCCCAGAGAGAAGCATGCTGGGTAGGGATTTTCCTGCTATTTATAGGAGTTTAGATGAAATCTGCACCTTTTTAGTTTTTATTCGCATAAAGTAGAGTCTTATCTTAATACTTAAAGAAAATAAATGTGCATTAATTTTTAGAAAAAAACAATTGTTAGAGTTTTTATTAGGGTAAGATAACTCCGAAAACATCCGGTTTTCACATGTGCAGAATTGCATGAGTCAATTAGCAGGTAATGTAGCTCTTTCAAGAGGTGGAAAATATACCTTAAATGCACATTAAAATTAAACCTTAGAACTTGTTCAGTGAAATGCATACAACTTATTTTGTCTGATTTTTTCTGTTTTTGTTGAGCAGGGGGGTTAAAATGCATAGGTGCACTGAAAATGGATGCATAAACAACCCAATATCCCCAATATTTCAGGTGTCAAATACCCCCTAGTAGTAATTGATGAATGTATTATAGTTGGATATTTACAAAATTCACAATTTTATCTTTCCATTGATATGCCTTCGTTATTGTCTATGTAACAAGCCTCCATTTTATTTTTTATAGGGGTCAGTTTTGCATGTCCTTCACCAAGTAACGTCCTGATAAGGTCATACATAAAACTGTGTTTTGCACCCTGAACACTAGTGGGGCGTGATGCTTATTGTACTCTGGTTCGTGATTCTGTTTATTTTTACAAGAACACTGGTGGGGTGTAAAAATAATTATAGTCGGATTCGTGATTCTGTTATTTTTTTACAGGAACACTGGTGGGGTGTGATGCTTATTGTAGTCGGCGTCGTGATTGTGATGGGCGTCTTCATCAAAGTTTGCTCTGTAAATACACCAAGTGAAGACCCCAAACTAAAGAAATTTAGAAAAAAGGTGTGTAAATATGTATCAGTGATCACAACACGAAGGTTTCAAAGAAATCATACAGAACAAAAATAAGATGTTATGAAAAAACTACATAAGTAACAAATGCGTTCCAAGAAAAGTAATGAAACCTTAACATCAAATCTATTACTGCTAGCATGGAAAAGTTTATGATAGTTAAAATCAAAAGACAACAATTTATTTATAAAAATGTATTCTTTTAAAAAATAAAAAAAGTGATTTATTAAAATTTCAGAATAAAAAGGAAAGAGGGCCGGTAAAAAAATCCTGGACCTTATTACATAGAAGGAAATAAGAAAGGGAAGGAGAATAGACGGGGAGAAATGGGGAATAACAAACGAAATATGGAAATGGGGAAAGTCTAGATAAATGTCAAGACATTTACAGCAAAACACAGATATAGCGCACATGTGCAGTAAATTATCTCAGAAGAGGCCTGAATTTTGTCTTATTATCAAATTAATTTGATAACATAAGATAAGATTATGTATAGCTAATTGCACTGTGCCATCACCTGTTTATTATTTGATATAACCGTGTTTTACTGTAAAATGTTTCCTTCGGAGAAAAAGAAAAATAATTGCTGTGAAAATGTGCCAAATTAATACTTTTTCAACTTACTTTTTCTGCATGTACATCTAACTTAATTTTAAAAGTCATGCTCATTTTGTACTTAATGCCAAATTTTGGTCAAATAGTTAGATTTCTTGTTTTGTGACTTAAATGTTTGCCCTCAAAATGCATGTTCCTACGGTTTGATTGTAATTTGCCTGTGTTTTTTTGTCAATAATTTAGTGCTTTTGGTATGTGAATTTGTATTATCATAATTGAAAATGCAATACAATGCTGCCGAGCAATAATGACCATACGATTTTATTTGCTATTTAATATTATATTACCTTGAAAATAGATGGACATATTTATGTCATGAGTTTTATTTTATGAATTTGGCATATAAAGAGACATAAGTTCGGTTTATCTGAGATTAACTTGTAAGCGAATTATACGGCATAAAGTATCAGAAACAGGGAAAATATAGCATCTTATTTCAGCATACATGAATGGTCCTTCTACCAAAAGTCTGAACATAAGCATTTAAATGAGGTTGGTCATTCCTTTCGCATGTAACATCTGATTCAATAAAATCGTTTCTTGTTGCAGCATGAAGATGATTTTACAATCCTGCTTGAAAAATATTTATGAGCATATTAACCACGATAGACAAAAATCTATTTCAAAATTATTTAATTAAAATAAAAGTAATTATATGTTAACTGCTTTTGTAATTCTTAATTCAGTTCTTTGTTAATTCTAAATTTACAAATATATATCATACTTTGTTTATCAGTTAAAGACTACAATATGCTCCGTTGTTTTATTATTAAAAGAGCCGTCTGCAAATTTTTTTTATTTATTTTGTTCTATTTTATTTGGACTTGATTTTTTAAAATAAATTACAAATAAAGATAACCGATGTCTATTAAGTATATATTTGTAAATTTAGACCTGCATCGTTTCATAAAAAGGGAAATTGTGGTTGAAAAATTAAATAAAATGTCCCCAAATTGCCAAAAATAGTAAATAAAGTATGAAAATGAAAAGCGATTTCAGAGTAACAATGCCGTGAACTTCCTTGATTTCATGAGATAATCTCTCTTTAGTTACTGGTTAAGATGGTGATTAAGCTTGGCGAATGAATGTAAATTACGACATCTGTATGTGATTTAGGTCAATATGTACATACACGTGATATTTGCAAAATACTATTTAACTATTGTTTCTCGCCAACTGCAACCGTCTTTGTATCAGGTTCATTTTAAAGAATACTTTTGCCTTGCTTTATTACAGAAACAGTGCAGTTTATGTAACTTCTGTATTTTCTGAACATTAATATGACATCAAGTCTCTAGATCATAGATGATTTTCTTATCTGTCGAAATGTTAAAAAAATAGCATTTTTCAAGTTCATTTTCTGAAATCTAACACAATGAAATATACCTTCCATTGCAAAATTTAAAAGTTTCAGAACATAGTTGTAAAAGAATTTTCTTATCGATATTCACAATTTACTTTGTTGAAAGATAAAGAATACTTTACTATCATTATTATTATTATTAAGTGTAAACCTTTGACATAATCATATACATTGAACATCAAACAATTTTTAAACAAATTTCCTTTTAGAACACTGACTTTTAAAACCAAAGATAATGATTTCAGAGAATGTCCACCTGTTACAAGAAACTATTCAATATTTGTTACAAGAGTTATGACTCGTACTGAAACTCAATAATTTTAAGCTTTATAGCAAGAAAAAAGTGACTTTAATTTGTGGGAAAAACCATGTAAGTTTAAAAGTGCGTTGAGCTGTATTAGATAATTTTATTTATAGTTAATAATCATATATTGAAGACTATCAGATTTTATTTTTTAGACTTGTCACATGATGCGACAGTCCCTTAATTCCAGCACATTGACTTACGTATTCAGGTAACCTAAAATTTCAGTGCAAAAGCATAACCTGATTGAAATTCTAAGTTTAGTTTATGAATATTTTTAACACGCATTGCAGTTTCCAAAAAATGATGCGACCCTATCTATATTCTGCAATTTCATTTTCAAATCATATTTGTATGACCAAATGCTGTATTTTTTTAAGGTCAACGGCAGGGAATAATGATATAATTTAATTATTTTTGAGATTTTTTGCGGATCGCAGCACTTTTCAGATAATTTAATACTTCTAGGGTTGAATTTTTAAAAACAAGTTGATTATGGTCTTTTATGTGCATGCACTAGCTCTAGATCGAATCATTAATGCCCTCAAATAACCTTCCCATATACTTGCATACGAATATAAAGTAGTGTAAGTTAAATAGGAAATATACGGAAAATATATCAATAAAATTGTGAAGAAGACAATAAAACCAAGTTAAGATGCGTTTTGATTGTGATATGATTAATTATAATTGGCTGCTATTTTTAAAAAGATTAAAGACAGAACAGTTTGAGCTTTATTGTGGCCTAAAAATTTAATGTTTTTAAAAAGTAATGAAATTGGCTTTAACATCCTTCCCCGCAGTCACGCATTTTAACGCATATACCATTTCCTATTTCTAACGCAAAATCACGCCTTTACCGTTTCACCGCAATCACGCATTTTTCACGCAATTTAAAAAGTCCATTTTATCTTCAATTTTTTGCCAAATTCCAACTATTTTATAATTGCTTGAATCTCATAAAATAAGAAAAGTTATTTTCTAAGTAATATATTATTTCAGAATATTATTTACGCTAAACTTTAAGAGAAATTTGTACCCCGCTATAAAGTGCTTCCGGGAAATGGTAAAGTAATATGTCTATGACGCGAGAATTCAATATATGTTGCATAGCAATTCTGTAAGTTGTAAAGAGTTAACAATAGTTGAGTAGATGAATATTATAAATCATTAAAAAATACGGCATGAAGAAGAGCCTTTCTTGAAAAATGACGTTATTAATTTCTTACATTTTTAAGTTTAATCCAGAAAAGCTTCAAAATGGCTCGTTTTATGTTAATGTTCCTTTAGAAAATAGTGTCTGCCACCGTCGCTCATTTTAAATTTTGGATATATTGTGCAACCTATGAAAAATCACATACCGCAAAATCTTTCTTGGCGACCGTGGCAGAGAATGTCTTCTGACAGAAAATTCCACTGAAAATTGATGTCTTCTGCAACATTTTAATAAGATACGGGAAAATGCACAAGTTAATGACGTTATAATAACCATTTAGGAAGTCATTTGAGAAAAAACCATTTGTGTATTCTTATTACAAAGAATTCCTATGATTTAGAAAGAGTGAATTTTAATTTCTTATATCACTTTCATATTTTAGAAAGATTCAGGGCTTTATTTGTATTGAAACTGTACCTTCTTCTTTCAATCTATTTATATCTTTTTATTTATTAATTGTTATTCATTAAGTTATCAAGAAATTTGCTTGCATCTAGAAATAAATATGCAGGGCACATATATTCTTTAAAATCTGTATCTATGAGAAATCACAATTTTACAATTTATGAATTCTAAATGATCAAAAACAACCCATCACCTTTAGCAACAATTATCAATGAGACCTGAAATAAGAAAAAATCACGTCCTAAATCAAGATAAATTTATAATCACAAATAATTATAGTAATTCTGGTTATTATTTTTAGATTAGAAAATACCCGAATACGAAACATTCCTAGGGGAAAAATTTAACCTGAGCGATTGTTCAAAAACAATCATTGAATACACGATCCATAATGTCAGAATATTTTTCTTGGGATTTCTTTGAAAGATTGACTTTATCTACCCTAAAGAATAACCTAAAAGGTCCTTCATCTTCTTGGGCTGAGCAATTATTTCCCAGAGAAAAAAAGCACAAGAGATGCCTTACTAATCCGTAATGAACTATCTTCAACAGTAAAATTAATTGAAGAATAATAAATAACGTTATATCAGATGGAGCCAAAGCATATTTCCACAAAGCGTGTTTATTAGGACAAAACCGAAGACAAATAGCAGAAGGATTGGTTGAAATGTTTTGGTATAAACCCCAAAACAGCAAAGCATTAGTCAAGGGTATTAGATCAGAAATGGAAAAAAACAGTCGCCTCCAATTTTGAAAAAGAAGTAAAAATACTGCTTGAGATTTCAATCATAACTGTTTTCATCATTGAAAGATAACAAAAATTTGAAGCCTCTTTTTGGCATGATAGCAGCAAAGAGGAAAAATGTTTTATATATGTTTACACAAAAAATATGAAAATTAAAACTATTAAAAAAACTTTTCAGGAAACTGACCGTAATATTAAAGCACCTTTATGTGAGATCATCAGACTTTCAAGAGATTTTGACGTTTCCGCTGTTGAAGTTGCTGCAAAATATGTAAGGCCACGCCTAAAACATGCCCTATCTTCAATTCAAGATTGAATGGATCTTCTTCAAAATATGTCGAGCAGCAATTCTATATCAATAGATCACCTCGTGATGTCGTCTCATTTTGTACACCAATTATTAGAGAATGATGACAATGAAACGTTCATGCAACACCTTAAGCTCAACTTGATTTATCCTTCTGAATGAAAAGTCAAGGAATGACTTATCAAGAGGCAAACTAATTGGACCGAACAACAAAATATTAAAACCTCTGCTAAGTTTGGAGCATTTGTTTAGGAAAATTGGCCAAATTTATGAAGCTTTCTCTGAAAAGAAAAATGTCAAGCAGAAGATGAAGATAATAATTAACAAATTACAATGTTTAGCTGCAAAACTTCTGCTGCTAGGACATCCTTTCGAGATAATGGACTGGGACGCAGAAAATGTTCCATTAGTCTGGTTAAAGAGACTTTTTGAGGAGTCTCAAATCTTAATTGAAAAGAAGAAAATAGTTTCCATCGCAGTCATTGGGGTGCAGGGTTCTGGTAAATCAACTTTATTAAATACAATGTTTGGACTGCAGTTTGCTGTAGGAGCAGGGCGGTGTACCAGGGGAATATATGCCCAGATAGTGCCTGTATCAGGGGAAAATTTGGCTTTGATTACATATTATTTTTTTTGGACACTGAATGACTTCGATCCACATATATTTCATACGACAGCCTTTACAAACACGATAATAAACTTGCCTTCTTATCAATAGGTTTGGCTGATATAACGCTAGTAAATGCCAAAGGAGAATCTTCAAAAGAGTAAAAAGACATCCTAGAATGGTGATGTTTGGCTTGCTAAAACTCAGAACAGAAGAAGCGTTTTTGTCAAAAGATCACACTGCAAGATTTGTACATCAAAATGTTTCCCCTCAGTCAAAAGAGACAATAAAAGATGAATCGCAATTTTTTGTCAAAGCCCTTGATGAAGCAACACTAACTGCTTCAAACTTTTTCAGAATTCAAGACACTGAAAGGTTTTCACAGGTTATCAATTTTAAACCAGACAGCGATATTCATTGCATTCCAGACTTATAGTCTAGTAGATTGACTGTCAATGGTGAATTTAGCAAAATTGTTGTCAACATTGCTGATGCTATTATGCACTGTGCATCGAATTTTAAACATGTATATATATAAAATGTTTTTCAACACATGCAATCCTTATGGAACTGCATATCATCCGAGACAACAGAATGGAATTTTTGTGGTTTCAGACAAAATGTAGCAGAGGAAGAAATGGAATGTCAGCTGGACAAACAGCTGGTAAACTTAGATGTATATAAGGAAAAAAAGTTGAAGGAATTGAAAAGCGAAGTTTAGAAAATAATGATCTTTCATTGAAAGATCATTTTCAAGAGTCTTTGGAAACGAAGAGAGGACATCAGGAAAAAGAATTTTTCGCGTTTATGACGGAAAATCGTAATTCAGATTTCATACAACAAGCATACGACAAAACTGTGAAAACTGTTATCAAAAAAGTTATGGAAAGAGAGAAATTATAGAAAGAGTAATTTACATATGCGAACAAGTAAAAACGCATTTTCTTAGGAACTTCAAAGAGGGTCACTTCGACAAAAGTTGCGTAAATATTCTGAACAACTGGCGAAAGATAATGTCCTGGTGGAAAATTGGAACTCTGACATTTCCAGTCAATTCCAAAAATTCTGGGAGAAATCAACTAAAGCCTTTTTCGAGTACTATGACGGGGAAAATAAAATGAATAGTTATATCGAAAGAAGAATACTTGCTATGGCATTTGCGAAGTTCCCAAGATATAGAGATTTCTTTCAAAGAAGAGTATGCATAAATCCATCATAAATGTTTCAGCATCTCACAGAAGAAGGTGAACGGTGTGCCGTATCAAGTGAAATAAATTGCATCCGGAATGAATATAAGCAAAACCTTGAAGATCATGAAGAGAACAGCACTAATTATGAGGAAAGAATTTTAGTTCAATAACTGGATAGGATTTCTGCAAAAATTTAGAAGTGTCAGATTTCTGAAAACTTTCAAAAAGCTATTCTATTGTTTTGTTAACAATATTGCTTTCAAGTTTTTTGTAGAGTGAATGCAACTTTTCTTTACAGTACTAAGAGAGACGAATACGACAAGCTATTTCAAACATATTCCAAAACATTTAAAGAGTGGTTTCCATACTTATTTGCGACAGAATCAAGAACTTAAAAGACAGACGGAAACAACATCAGCAACCTTGGAAGACAAACCACATCCGGAAATGGAAAAACAATAATGAGGATAAAGAAATTGACAACAACAGACGAAAAGAAATTAACATAGAAAAAGCAAAAGATCGAGGTGAAAGAATAGCTGTATTTCTTAAGGTCTCATTAGATTGCAAAGACGAAGAAGACTTAAGAGAAAAAATTGCTGAGGGTTTTTTCAGAATACTTTGCACGCACGAAAATCGTAAATTTACTTTAATTCGACTTATCCTAAAGGGCCTGGCAAAACATGGGGATATTAAGAAATACAAATATTACATAATTGATCCAAGAGAATATGCATTTAAGTGGACTTCAGATCAAGTAATAGCCTTTTATAATCCATCTTCCTCTAGAGAAAGCTCCAATGTTAATTCTGATATGAAAGAAACCTTGAATAATTTTCCTGATTACGATTCATGGCTGGATGCATTG
This sequence comes from Saccostrea glomerata, assembly GCA_003671525.1. Classification (NCBI taxonomy): domain Eukaryota; kingdom Metazoa; phylum Mollusca; class Bivalvia; order Ostreida; family Ostreidae; genus Saccostrea; species Saccostrea glomerata. Next base: position 11,464 of record PRKT01001931.1, on the reverse strand, counting down.
GAAGAAACAATGAAGAAGAACAGATTATGGTCTTCTGATATTTCAAAATTTAAAACCGAAAAGTCAATACCTGTTTCTTACATTACTAAATTGAAAAATACTTTTGAACAAATCGTCTTCCTCTCATGAAAAAAGACAGAAGATTCGAACAGAGTTTGAATCATTCTGGAACAGTATCTGGGGATGTTCTTATGCCTGTCATTGGTGTTGGTAACCATGTAAATTTGCTCTGGATGTTCACTCGTCCCATCAATGTATTTAACATCGTCCTGCAGGAATACATGGATTGAGAAACAAAGAGACACAGAAAATGAGCAGTGAAATATGTAATTTTTTAGTTGAAAGTTCTCAGAGTATTTTTTGCGGGGAATTGTGTAACTGTAGCATTAAAGACGAAGAAATTTATCATCCATGTTTACAATACATGGAATATATGAAGGATCCATGGTTCATTGCGTCCATGTCTACCGACTCAGGGTGGGTTTATTTGAGGTGGGTGATGAGCACGTTTGGCAATGAATTGGCAAAGGTTTTCAGGGCAGAGAATCCTGATATTCCAAGTTCATGAAATGAAATTTCTAAAGCTGACGCGGAAAGAAGCCTTGATGACTGAATGTTTATCGTTGAAGAATGACAAGTTTATAATAATTAGGTAAAATAATTCAAGCAATGTAAATCCCTGTACATGTATATATGCCCAATAAAAAGTTAATATAACAATCAATGTCCATCCTAGGGAAATTAAACACTATCTAATGACTTATTTTTTTGGCATGATTGTATATTGTTTAACGTCCCTCTCCGTTTAAAAAATGGAGGTTAATTTAATAATAAAAAAATTAATTCACATCAAATCAAAATGAGAAAGTGATGCATAATGTTTTTATAAATTTAATCAAATTATGTTAGCAATAACCAAAGTAAGCTCTTGATTTATGTCATTCTCGGTAACAGTTCAGTTTCCCTTATCTCCGTTGCAATCGATTGTTTTCATTGTTTCTCTTCTACTATGGGACTGATAATAAGGGTATGTTTTGCAATTTCATCTTCCGATTTTATAAATATCATTAATTTAGGTTATCTTAGATATTTTCCTGTACATCTTTAACCCCTGTTTTGAAGTAACCGATCCTTTAAGATGTAGTTTTTTTTCCTATTTATGAAGTTGTTTTTTTCCGTTTTTCGAATTTCTTCCTCATTCCTCAAAACAATATTTATTTAATATCAATTTACTTATTGGTACTTATCTATAATAATGACAAATTAAAGTTCAGGCATAACTTAAGAAAAACAATAAAATTCGGGATGTGAATTCTTTAGAAAAAAAAATTATATCTTAGGAGAGAAACACCTTGTTTTTTATTTTGTGTTATAATTTTTCTCTCTCACAATAACAATTTCACGTTCATTATTTTGAACCAGGAAGTCATGTCACTATAATCCTAGAAAGTCCATCTTTAGTACAATATCATATTTATGAAATATTTTAAATCGTTTGCGTTGTTACACCAATTACATGATTTTTCATACGCACATTTATCTCATCATTTTTTAAATTTTTTAGTTAACGCCTGTTTGTTAAATAGCATATCAGAATTTAACATAATAAAGTTCATTTGAATATTCATTATATGTTTTTATTAAAACATCAATAAGGATCTATAAATTATACAACAAGTTCTCTGTCTCTGTTGCTGGTGAAACGTTCAGATACAGATTTCTTCTAGGGGCGGAATGGAAAGAGAGAGAGAAGGAGAGAAAAAATGGAGAGGAGAGAACGAGAGAGGAGAAAGAAAGAGAGAGGGAAAGATAGAGAAAAGGGAGAGGAAGGAGAGAGAGAGAGAGAGAGAGAGAGGAGAAAGGTAGAAAGGGAAAGATATCTATATCTATATCAAGTTTTTTTTTTCATTTAGAATTTAGAACTTCATCTCTTTATCAAGTCTCCTTAATTCAGAATTATATCTCGATATCAAATATCCTTAATTCAGAATTACGTATCTATGTTGACTCTCCTTCATTAACAAAAGATTAGTTTAAATAGTCCTGATGTATTAGGAGAAATCTATTTTATAATATATATGTTAATACCAAAAATATGATCAACTATTTTAACTTTTTTAACATTTGTATTATAATTTGTCTTTTATTATGATATAAATGGACTATGCGTATTAAGAAATAGACGTGATCGGGAGAGGGGGATTTTAATTATTTTTCGTGGACATAGTAATCTTTTAAATTGAACTATCAAAATTATGGGTAAATTCATGCTGTTTAAAAAATGCAAGCTAATTAGATAAAAAGAATTATTCAAATTCAAAAGAAAAGATATGCATAATGGTGCTATGAATTTAATAAAAGTCACGTTAAATGTTTCTATGAATTTAATAAAGTTAAGTTAAATTTCATAATTATCAACAGTTCTATAAATTTATCAAAAAAATGTGTTTAATTTAGTAATAATCAACACTAGTGGCTTAAAATAAGTCAATCCCAGTGACTGTGACATTTTTTTCCTCTCAGTTCACAATGACTGTTTACATTTTCTTTCATCCTGGTTTTCTTGTAGAATGTAACCTCATTCTTCTTTTATCTCCGTTTACAACACACTGTTTTAATTTTTATCTATCTTGGTGCTTTTCTACGATGTGACTGACTGACGAAAATAAAGATATTGTTGATTATTTTTTCTATTTTTGTAATTTTTTTCTTCCTTTTTAATATATATCTTTAATTTTTAACATTTATCTTTAGTTTTTTTCCTGTACATCTTTAATCCCTGTTTTGAAGTAACCGATCCTTTAAGATGTAGTTTTTTTTTTCTATTTATGAAGTTGGTTTTTCCGTTTTGGAATTTCTTCCTTATTCCTTAAAGCAATATTAATTAAATATTTATTTACTTAATGCTTCTTATTTATCATAATTACAAATTGAAGAATTTTTCTCCACTTTCTATTTTTTTAAAATAAGAAATACAGTTACCCCTGCATTATTATACTTTTATTTAAATCAAAATTTCGCTAGTGTAATCAAACACAGTACAAACATATAATATGTTCTGCCAAAAGCATAGAATATGCTTTTTTTTAATGAGAATAAAAATACGTACCTTTGCAAATATTTATATCAGCATGCACCCAACCCTTTCAAAACTAAACATGACGAATGCCAATTCAAATATCATGCAAGTACATGTATTTATTAAACCGAAAAAAAAAAAATCAGAATTTCAATTGCCAAAAAGAAAAACATGCATAATAGACACATTTATGCATATTTTGATGTCAAAAAGCAATTCAAATTAATTTGGAGAATTTACAACTTCAAAAACTATAGAAATTAATTAGACTAATTCTTCGGATACAATACCAAATGAAAATTAATTTAAGCTCAAAAAAGATAAAATTGTTCCTAAAAAAGATGGGGGTATACTAAATCATATGTGCATTTTCCTCTGCTACAAGTATAAAACCTGCCTGTCTTTAAATATTTTTAAAACAATGGTTTAGTCATGGTCAGTTCTAGTAAGATCAGCTCAATTAAATTGTAGTTTCAAAAAAAATATTAAGGGAAAAGAGACTGTTTTTGTGGCTGAACAGATAAGATACTTCTGAAAAAGATTGTCGATTGTCAAGGAATACGCTGCAGGTGTGACAGGTCAACAGGGAATGTTCACACCTCCATGGCACCTGATTCCACTTTAATGCTTTGAAGGCCTGTATGCTCTGCTCCTTTTTATAGTATTTAAAGGACTTTTGAGCTGGAATATTGTTCTTTATCTTCATACATTTCATTCGTTATAGAGGAACTTTATATTTTGAAGTCATCCTATAAAAATGTGGTATTGGTACCTTTTGAATAATTGTTTAACTCATATTCGAATTCTTTGTGAAAATTGAAAAAAAAACCTGTAAAACATTCTTTAGAACTATAAGTATTGAAAATTAGTGTTGTAATTGTGTGGTAATTGTGTTGTAATTGTGTGGTAATTGTGGGGTAATTGTGTGTTAATTGTTGGGTAATTGTGTGGTAATTGTACACTCAACACATTAAAGAAGTGAATATAAAGAAACACAAAAGACTCAGTAAGTATTGACTTATTTATTTATATTTATCAATTAAAAATATAGTATATTATATTTATCAATTAAAGATATAGTATTTAAAAACAATATACTCATTTTTACAAAAAAAAGTTTTTTAAATGTCATCCATTAAATGTACCAGCATTACTATGAATTTAACCTATGACCCAAGCATCCAGAATATTTTATTTTTTCTTGACTGTCGAATGAAATTTGCTGCTGAACGTCTAAATGTTGCGGTAGCCAAATATTTAGGAAAATTTTTAACTTCCCGTTTTAAGGGTATATAAACTACGGATTGTTTTAGGGAAGCTTATTTTCAGACAGCGCGCAAGTAAAACCATGGCAGGAGTTTGGGCGGCTATCTTCGTGTACGTTTTGTTCGTTTGTACGGCTAGTTGTCAGCAAATTTATTTTGATGAAAAGAATGACTGTGACAGTAATGACCAGACGATTAAAACACTGAACGAAAAGATTGAGTACCTAAAACAGGAGAACGCGAGACAAATTGAGTCCTTAAAACGAGAAAACGCGAGACAAATTGATTCCTTAAAACAAGAAAACGCGAGACAAATTGAGTCATTAAAACGAGTAGATACGCGGATTACCGTTAATCAAAAGAACATTCAAGAAGAATTTTTCGAGATGTTTAACATGCTGAAGAAAAATGAAACCAACATCCACGAAGATTTGAAGAGCAGTATACTGCAAGCCATCAAGTCTGGTAACTCTCTCATTCTCTCTTCAGATGAAAATTTTATATTAATATTTATTATCAGATTATTATCATTCCTGTTATGTTTTTTGTGAAATAATTATTGGTTATTTCTTTCAGAATTAGACATATATAAAGATTGCAAGGACCTCTATATAAATGGTAATACAGAATCTGGTGTTTATGACATATATCCATCTGGTATTGAAAGCAAGGTCAGCATCTTCTGTGACATGGATACAGAAGGTGGAGGGTGGACAGTAAGATCTCTCTCTCTTTTTTCAACTCTACCATCAATTATAACTACTCCTTCTTTAACAATTTATTAATCTTTGATTTTAACGCTGATATCAAACCTTTTCGCTAAATGAACATTAAATGGTTGTTCTAGTTTATTTTACAGGAAGAAAATGAAATTCCAAAATAAATATTTTTTAATTACAAAGTAGAAAAAAAATATATAATATAGCAAAACTCGTTTAGTACGAACACGGATATTGCGAATTTACGGATATAGCGTAGTCATCTTGGATCTCCAACTATATAAATTTAATAAATTTCTTTATATGGTTATAACGAATTACGGATATAGCGAAGTAATTCCTGTGTCATAGGTTCCTGTGACTTCGTTATAACCGAGTTTTACTGTATTATTAATTTGATAACAAAGATTTTTGTTCTACTTTAAATACTAGTAGTTGTTGGGATTAATATAATACACAAGTTTTGAGATTATAATGAATTTGAAAGAAATTGGCAGGGAATAGTTGATATACTTTAAAAATTTTCTTACTGTTAGTTATTCAAGAAAGTGTGTGCCCCACATCTTTCTCTCTCTGACTTTCTCGCTATCTCAATCTTCCTCTCCTTCTCTTTCTCTCTACATAAACTTTGACACTAGTTTTATTACTTTTTTTTGTTTTTGCTTTATTTCAAACTGTCTTGTATATTTATTTACATATACGTCTGTTTTTATATTTGTATAATTTGTGTGAAAGTAAAAATAAACTATCCCAAAGAGAAAATAATAAATAAATAAAAATAACCTCCTATTCTTCATAAAAACTTAGGCTTTACAGAAACGTGTCAGTGGTTCAGTGTCATTCGACAGAAACTGGACGGAGTACAAGACGGGATTCGGGAATCCTAACGGATCCTACTGGATTGGTAAACTATAAACAGTTATGGAATGACTACAGAGGACATAGCAAATTAATGGATCTCCAAAGGGTTAGGGTTCCAGATGCAGAAATATTCCCCTCCCTCGGGGAACCATTAATTTGCTATTTACATTGTACCCATTCTATAATTGTGTAATATTTTATGTTGTTTTAGGGGATGATAATTCTTCTGATTATTAACAGTTTTAATTAGCATTTAATTTTTTAGCAGTTAAAAGTCTTTAACAATTTATGTAAAATGCAATATATAACGATTTCCCTACTTTGATTTCAAAACATGTATGTTCATTGCTGGCTGCATGCATTACACAATTAGAAATTTCTGCATACCTTCATAATCATATGTTGAATTATATGACAACTTGAAATAAATATGTTTTGCTTTATTAATTCTTTATATATTATGCGACGATATAATATTTAAGGGAATGACGTGATACATCAACTTACGAAGAGAAGTAACACCTCCCTCTACGTATCTATCGCACTGACTAATGGGACAAGGCTCTATGAATTATACAACCAGTTCTCTGTTGATGACGAAACCAACAACTTCCGACTTTTTCTTGGAGGACCAGCTACAGGGACCCTGGGTAGGTAAACGGAAAAAAGAATGTACGAATGACGACTTTTAAGGAGAGAGAGGGAGAAAGAGTTTAATTTCTTATGACAGATAGACAAATACGAATTCTTTCTGTGAGAATCAACCCTAGAGATACGTAATTAATGGAGGGGGATATGTGGATATCAATATTTTGAAAGTAAAATTTTCATTGTATATTGAAAATCAAGAGTCCATACTATATTAGTCAATCGGTAATAAATTGCTAAAAGATTGAAAATTCCCACGTCATAAACGCTACATGCGTACTTGTACGTAATGTTGTCAGATACATAACTCATACAGAGAAATCGATTAAGGTGCCAAACGATTATTGAATTTAAAAAAAAAAAACAACTTTCATTGGAAATGTAATTATTACAGTCGATAACGAGGAGTTTTTGTAATTATCCCGCTTTTGTGCTGAAGATATAAATAGTAGATATAACAAAAGAAATACAACAATAAAGAACGAAGTTAATTACACAATTTCTATCTATGTGTAGTCGCACAAATTTGAAGAATTCTAATGATCAATGTGTTGTTAAAATGGAAGAAAAGCTATAGATTCCTGTTCTGTTAACTGAAAGAGGTGACCCCCCCCCCCCCCCAAAAAAAAGAAAAATATCAAACCTTTATTTTCTAATGTTATATCAATTTATTATATACCTAATGTGTATCACTCAATTTTACTGTTGAATTTACGCTATCACGTGACGTCGTGATCCGATTTACCGGATCACCAACATGTTGTTTTCTGAATCCATATCACCACTCTCTGAAACTGATGACGTAGTACGCAGAAATATGACGTTATTTTTCCTGCGCGTTAAAAAGTCCCTTGTTATTATGCTTTGTTTAATGGATTTTTATTATCCAATTTATCTCTAAAGAGTTATTTTAATATATTTAGCCAGTTATAAGGGGGTATATAATAAATTTATCATTATAACAGTAACTTGATCCGAAGAGCCGTATCACGTCTCGTTGACAGGCGCGGATCATCAGATCAAACTCGACGCTTCGCGTCTCGTTTGATCTGACGATCCGCGCCTGTCAACTCGACGTGATACGACCCTTCGGATCAAGTTACTGTTATAATAATATATATTTATTGGTTCATAAAATTATTGTTTCTTGATATGTACGTATATAGGCTTACCCATTTCAATGTTAAGTAAGGCTTCACATGAATGAAATAATAATTAACTTTATTGACGTCACCCGCGTGGCGCGGTGGTTAGAGCCGCGAAGTAAGGAATCTTTACGTTGCGGGTTCCAATCCCACTGTAGCGCGTGCAGACTGGTCCTTCGGATGAAATCGTATAAATCAAGGTCCTGTGTCGTAGTAGATGCTGGCACGAAAAACATGGCGAACTGCTCAATTGCCGTGTATAACATGTATTACAAAACAAAATTTCTAGTTCTCAACCGGCAAGTGATGGCGTCAACATATTAGTGAAAAATGCTCGACAGGGACGCTAAACTACATACATTTAATCAGTCAATCAATCTTTTATTTCTGTTGAAACTCATTAACATGTTTGTATACAGTCAAAAAAAAAAAAGAAATCAAAATGACAACAGAAAACAACGTTAAATATTAAACGAAAACAATGTTCCTCTATTGTAATTTAATGCAGTGCAATTTAAAGTAATTCAAAAAAGAGTTTTATTGTTGAATACTATAGATGCTTTAAGCTTTAAATGTTTAGTAAATAATAATGATCTAATCTGAAATAGGTGTTCATGTTAGATTTTCCTTTGATAATTTTACAGGAGACTCTATGCTACACACTGGTCATTCTGACTACGATCTGTCTGGGATGTACTTCAGTACCCCGGATAGAGATAACGACGGGTGGAGTGGTCACTGTGCTGCTCACAGTAGAGGAGGCTGGTGGTTCAATGAGTGTTACCTCGCCTTCCTTAACGGTCAATGGTCCCCGGGGTCCTGGGACTGGCCATGGGAGCCTACACTGACTGATAGTAAACAGATAAAAGAGACTCTCATGATGCTGAAACCTACCTGACTTTTTATATCTTTATATCCATTCTTGTTCACGCATGATATGAAAAGTTATATACTTTTATTATAGATGATGAAATTTTTTTTAGACATAATAGTGGTTTCTACAGTATATACAATGTAATAGATATATAATGTTATTATGTGTAATGAATTTATTGAAAAGTCCTTATGTGTATTATGTTTAAGATAGTGTTGTACATGTAACATTCATTACTAAAAACAAGAAAATTGCATTTAGTATTGTTACATAATAAAATTTTTGTTTTTATTTTATCAATTGTAGTTTTATAATTAATAGTCTAATGATATAAAGCATGTTAACAACAAAGACAATGTTTTTCTTAATACATTCCTTGAATTTCAACTGATCCCCGTGAAAGGTCACATAACTGGGTAGAAGTAGTATCCATCAGTCTGTCATCTCCGTACATGTGTGTTGATAATTAGAATTTCATTCTGTTACAGTTTATAAATGACGTAGAGATGATAATTACGTAAATTTTATTTTCAAACACCAATATTACTCGTTACTTTTTCGTGTATTTCATATATACACTGTGTGAAAAAGGCTGCATGTAATGCCAAACCAATGAATGGGAAAACAAAGTATTATATGATGACTTTTTATGACATTAACGTTGAAGGCCTTGACAGAGTAACGACATAAGCGAAAATCAAATTTCCCGCTCTTCTTGAGCAGTTTGAAGTTTTATAAGCCACCTTTAGAAACCTTAACGTCACACTGAAATATATTTGAGTCTTTTAGACAAAAATGCTACAGATCCCTTGAAGCAAATGTTGTTCGTTTTACGGCGCTAAATTTTGCGCATGGATAGGGATAAAAAAAATGCATGGTTATTGTCTTGAAATATAAGAGATATTTGGGAGAGGTTAAGAAAACATGATAGAGGGCGAGGCTTGTGTTTTCGACCCTTATCCCGAATATCACTTTTATTTCAAGACAGTTATCATGTATTTTGTTTATCCTGCAACAAAATTTTACATTTGAACGTCCAAAACAAGCTTTTTCCGACTGATTTAGGCATATCTCTGCAGTTGAAACTACGAAGCCATGGCGTAAACATTGCAATAAATGTGACGTAACAATGCTTTTAGAACGTCAGAATACATGCGCGATGCTTTATTAGGGCAGTGACCGGATAAAGCTTTGGTTTATTAGGTTAGCTTTATTAGGTCAGTGCAAGGGGTAGTTGCAGGATAAAAAATTTTTCTACTTCCCTGCATTATTTTGTAAACCACCTGTCCTTTCCTAATTTGAGAAATACTCTTTAACAACCTGTATGTTATATCTACCCTCTGACCCTTTATAATCGTCCATTAAACCTTATTAAATCGATTTTTTATTGATAAAAACATTTTTTTCGGGGGAGGGGGTCACAAGTGAAGCCTATAAAGGGGTTGGAGGCGGATACAAAATACAGGTTGAAAAAAGAATATATCTTACATTTGGGAATGAAAGGTAATTGATCGTTTAATGCTGAAATGAAGAAAAACATATCCCCAAAGTTGGCAGAAGACGTCGTTAACCACTCAATACTTACTTTAGGTTGCGTTTTCATCAATAATAAAATATAAAACATAACGCTACGGTTTCTGTAGCTAGAAGTAGATTCATGTTTCAAGGCTTTTAAATTATAAAGTATTGTAGACAAAATTGAGGAAAGGATTAAAAAAAAGTCACAATTTTAATGCTGGAGGTATAAAAATAAAAAAAATGTCCGCATTTATTTATTTTTTTTTTTTTGATATCTTTCAAAAATATACTTAATTATAAATCAGCTTATAAATATTTAATGCCCCCACCCCCCTCCTCCCAAGGATTTTTTTTTTAAAAAGCGTAAATATTTACAAACTGTTACCCGCGTGCAAAGGAATGGCTCTAATGTGCTGAATTCTAGTAATGTCATATCTAAAGTCTATTAGTTCTTGTCAACTGATAATTAAAACAAGGAAATAATGCCATTTTGAGTTCCTATGTTACTGATATAAATGTTAATATTGCCTGGTGTATTAGCAGACTTTATTTATAGCCTGAGTACGTCTTGCTTACCATTAAGTTGGCATGATTACAAAAAAGGTATATGTCTGACGAAGTTTTAAAATTCTGCCATTGCTACATGTGTATCATCTTCTCCCTTCAGTTCTTCAGGTAATACTTCAACCGGATAAGACATATTGACTTATTGCTACACAATGCAATCAAGATTGATGACTTAGATATGGTTTTCCCTACGATGAAATTATAATAATTGGGCATAAACATAGATCATCAATGCTGTAGTTATTCTTTCTAACTAAAAGGTTTAATTTTGCTCTACGGAAATTGAATTGCATAGTAAAATAACCTAACTTGACCCGAACTCACGTGTACATAATAGGTGCAGCCATTATGCTTGAGGCATGCTGGGATGCAAAAATCAGGTCAAAATTACTCAGTAATCAAATAGATCTATATCAACATGTTCTTATCTCTAAATCACTTAATACTATCAATTAAAACTATATTCTCTTTAGCATTATAACAAAAGAAATATTCGTCCTAAGACAATATATACATGTAAAATTACATATGCATCTATAGAACATGACAGAATGTTAGCAACCACATGTAAATTACTGTTAACCTGCTTACTTTGCAGCCTTTTACACTTATTCATACATTTACTATTCTCATATCGAGTCACAGCATATTCCTTACATAAACTTCATTTTACTTCCTTGGATAACAGACATAATAAACTGAGAAGAATAGAATATCATTTGAAGAAGAAAGACGAAGACACACATGTGGCAAAGAAGATTTATTAAAATTGGGGATTCACCGCTTCT
>PRKT01001930.1:0-42499 GCA_003671525.1 Saccostrea glomerata | reverse complement strand
TTATATTTTCGTAACCTGTTTTTTTTTTTTCAATTTTAAGAGTGGATTGATTAAAGAAACGATCTATCGCAGTGTCAATTTCATTGGGGCTATAAATGAAAGTGTTTTAAACTTATTAATCTTCAAATATAGGATTATAATTCGCAGAAGATTTTTATGTAATCAGCATTCTCCGAGTCGTCTGTAAAGTGTCATTCCTTTATTCTGGGACAATGTTCTTGAAATCAGTAAGGTGTGTATGTGTGTGTAATTTGATGGCCTACCAATCCGTAGAGAATAAAATAAAATTACATAATGTCTAGAGCTAGACCTGGTATGCGTACTTGGTCCTCACAGCTGTATACTGGACAAGAGGGATCCCCTGCACCAGCCCTACCCCTGGTGTACATGTGCCCGAAAGCGGGTCAGTAAATTTCAACTGTCGTACATGTTTAACATACTTCACAATGACATTTACATTGATCATATAATTTAATACATATTTGAATTAATTATTTAAATTTACGATATGCAGATTACCATGATTACTTTAGTGTAAAAAGTTAATTTTGATGTAAAAATCATCCCCCTTTCCCCTTTTATTTACTTGGACACTATTAATGTGTCTTACACAAAACTCAGCACAATCATAACTTTGGATGGGGGTTATTTTCCCATTAACAGTAGATATAAGCTACATGTAAGTTGATTTAGAAAATATTGTTTTCATGTATGAAAATTCAACCAAGACAGTGCCAAAAAAAAAACTACCAAGCTTATTAATGCAAAATTCTATTAGGACTCTTTATATCGCGTAAACAAAAATTTACTGAAAAAGAAATTCATAAACACCACAAACAATATCGGAACAACATTTTAGGTACATTTGCATTAGTAAGTAATTTTTTGGTCCTTGTAAGATCTAGCACCTGTACACTGAGTAGCTGCACGGACTAATCGTGGTCTCCTTAGTAACTGGTGGATTCCTGTGTATTGTGCGCGTTCAAGCGGAGAGGGATTTCCTGTCTCACAGTGACACTGTACTGGGTATTATTTCACACCTTTGTGAAAGACAAAGGATTTGGATTTTCGCAACATTTTGACAGTTTTGAAATATAAAATCATATACTGGGTGGATTATAATTTTCGACCCCCCCCCCCCCCCCCCCCCCCCCGGGTTCCCCTTCTGCCGTCTGCATGAACTTCATATTTTTTTTTAATCATAAGGTTGTATGTTTCAATAACATAAATTTTATATTTGGATTCACAAAAAAAAAAACTGATCTTAACAAATTTAAATGACTTTCCCTGTTTATGCTTGGTCTTCTACAAATACAAAAAATTGGAATGTTAACACCGAGGGCTGTCCTATATGTACTGTGTACATGTTCCTCCAAAATTACGACAAGCTAATGTATTTCATTGCATAGTTAATCCCATACGTTGATAGGGGTGGCTATAGAGGTGTACATGTAAATGGTAGAAATAATATTATTTCTTTTACATATACATGTATTACAAAAGGACGATATATCGATTTATTGTGCACAACGGTATGCACAACAAAGCACCCCGTTTCATCTGTTTAATATTATTATGCGGAAAGAAAATTTTAAGCTTTCTCATATTTTATTTGCACATTGAGAGTTAATAAATTAAGTAACACTCTAAACTGCATACAAATATTTCTACTACTCAGTGTTTCCAGTTAACACGCTTTTCTCATGAACATTGTTCGTACTTACAAGAAGTTACCTTAATGTGTGCTTTCAAGCGGAAATGCGTTGCCGTTTAAAATGAATTTTGCCGATTAAAAAATGATAATACAGTGGACCTTCAGATATCCGGACGCCAGATATCCGGATGCTTCAGTATCCGGAAGATTTTTCACCGGAACGAAATTTTTAAATGTTATTCTGTCTTGTTTAACTGGTGATTCAGATATCCGGATGCTTCACATATCCGGACAAATTGATTGGGAACCAAAGCGTCCGGATAAATGAGGGTCCACTGTAATTAATAATACGAGAGAGAGAGAGATTTACTGCACATTGCCTATAAACATGTTTTAGAATATCTAGCTCTTCCGTCCATCAAATATTTATCGAAACATGTATGCGTTTCATTGTAAAAGTGATACACGGTATATAGTCATTAAATTAAGTAACACTCTAAACTGCATACAAATATTTCTACTACTCAGTGTTTCCAGTTAACACGCTTTTCTCATGAACATTGTTCGTACTTACAAGAAGTTACCTTAGTGTATGCTTTCAAGCGGAAATGCGTTGCCGTTTAAAATGAATTTTGCCGATTAAAAAATGATAATAATTAATAATACGAGAGAGAGAGATTTACTGCACATTGCCTATAAACATGTTTCAGAATATCTAGCTCTTCCGTCCATCAAATATTTATCGAAACATGTATGCGTTTCATTGTAAAAGTGATACACGGTATATAGTCATTAATTTAGAGAAATAAAGTTAACGCTTATGCTGAGGATATAATTTATTTTTTAAGAACATGTTTTAAAAACTTACATTTATCAAACATCAGAATAACTTGAAAAACAATCATACACTATTTGATTTTTTTTTTTTATTTGTTTGTTGTTTTTTTTTTTTTTTTGTTAAATTCTTCGGGTAGTAGTAACATTGTATAATATTTTTAATAGCCCGATTTTTTTTACTCAAAACCTGCAATTTTACAGACCGAACAATATGCAGTTATAGATATTATACGGCCGTACAGGTAAAATAAATCCGATAAGCCAGTCAACGGTAAGTCACACCGCCGCGGTCTCTACCTGGCTACAGGTAGGACCGCGATGAAATAACCGCGGGGGTGTATCGCGGAAAGGATCAAAACACCGCGGGGGGAGCGCGGTTTAATGCCTAATCCGCGTTGACCGTACTGTATTTAACATGCGCAATAATTTGTGTTGATTATATAGAGCCGAAAGCGAGGCTACTGTGTCGGCTGATTTACTCCGATGATATTCAACAGAAAACATGCATAAACATCCGCCACAAATAGTTCATGTCATTTTCTCCTGAATTGATCCAATTTTCATAATTTGAAATGTAAGTAAATGTAATAATGATAAAGTAATCTTATTTTGAATATAAGATTCCGTTCAAAGTAAAACTAAATTATAAAGAACCTCAACAGTTTTTCATAAAGGAACTCATTTTTGTGTGGCGTCATACACTGAAAAAGATACGATCGACAACTCTACATACTAACGGCAAGCGGTAGATCTAGTCGTCCCGACGCCCGACGGCCCCGGATTTTTAGCATTTTTTTTTTTACCGGTGAACAGAATTTATTCAAACTTTTCATGAACATTTTCTTGGTTTAAATGAAATCATGAATGCATAAAAACTTAAAGAAACATGCGTATTTATTACTTAATCAACAGTATCACCTGCCAAAAGCGGTAAATCTAGTACTCTGTTAAAAATGTTAAAACCAAACAACGGACACTTATATTTTCGTAAAATCATATCGTAAAAAAAAACAAAATGAAGTTGTTTTTTTATATAATGAAAGCCTCATTTACATACCAGATAACTCGTACACACACAAACTCTCACATATATCACTGTTTTTATGTTTGGTCATTAAATATTTGTTTTTAAACTTGGTATTGCTTTTTTCTTCACAATATTAAACAAAAGATTAAGTTCTGACGTACTCCATGTATAATGTTCGTGTAAGTGAAATACAATTATATTCACAGAGAAGTTTTATATAAAAAAACCTGTTAGCTCTTAAAAGGATACTGTGTTAAAATCCACATTTTATCAACATTGATATTATTCCTGCGAAACTGAAATTTTCATAACACATGGGTAAAGGTGCCAAAAAAAAAAATATCTTACAAATTTGAAGACTGTGAGCAGTGAATTATATAAATGATCAACCGCCTCTTATATGAATATAATGGCAGGGTCCATGTTTTGCAATGGGAAACCCAAAATATGTGTAGGATGGAAAAGTAATAGAAGGTGCATAACGGCAATATGTAATAAAGATTCTATGAAAATTTCGTTCAGTGGTGTAAGAGGAGTTGCGGATAAGAGATGGGCATACCTAAAGCGTAACAAACAGATAGACGGAAATCCAGATTAATAAATACCCTCCCGCTTTTCAAGCAGGGGGTATAAAAATGGACTAATGTAGGCAGGCAACAATATGGCCCCTGCATTTTTTTGCAATTCAATGTCTCTGAATGTTTTTCTCAAGATTTTTGCAACTCAAAAAATCTGAAACAGTTGTCTGTATTTGAAATAATAAAATTGTTCACTCACTTAACCTCCCGATCAAAGATTTTATTTAACACCACGTTCAACTCCCATGAGTGCTTTCAGTACTTTGATTTCTTTTCTACCATCGTACATATAGTTCAAAATATTTTTAAATAATACCGAGTGTTGACTTTTCTTTCAACTCCATCAATTCCCCATTTTTCAGCAGAAAGATATGGAGATAAAGAAAAGTAATCAAGCTCAAAAGTCTATTAAATAATACAGAAAAGGAGGAAGTAAAACACTAATTCCATAACCTCAGAGGTGGGTCATATAAATGGAGAAATGAGCATCTTCTGTTGACTGGTCAAACTCACCGTGTGTTTCTTGTAATGATCGTGAAAAATGTAAAAAGTTCTGTTTGTAATTAAAAATAAGTATGAAAATCATTATGCATCATTCTGATTCAACAATAAATTGTTTATGCTGACAAGGTCATTGTATCAACCACAGGACGTACGAAATGATGACTTTAAAGGACACTGCTGAACTTCTTGTTTCACTAGCTTTTTTTATTATAAATTCAACTAGGTTAAGAAATATTGGTCTCACAAACCCATATATATATATATATATATATATATATATATATATATATATATATATATATATATATATATATATATATATATATATATATATATATATATATATATATATATAGTCATTTTGAAACTAAAAGAGGTTGGTTCTGTAACAACTGAATTGAGATGTTTTTACCAAGTGTACTTTTGGAGTCTTATTAAAATATCATAACAAAAAATGGGGATCAATGCACTTCTTTGGCACTACAGAGCAATAAATATGACCCCTTTGTATTGTAATTATTTGAATATAGTATAATTAGCATTAAAGAATGCAGATTTATTGTAAAAGCTTAAGAATTATACAGATAAGTAAAGTAAAGAAAATTTTATTTACAGTCGGCATTGTATACATTGCATAAGAATTGCATTGCACACATTGCATAAGAAGAACCATGAGCTCTGTATAGCTCTTAAACCGACTACCACAGTTAAAATATCACAAGAAAACATTTACAATATAAGTTAACATGCAAAAACACATCTACATATATATATATATACATACATATGGCAGATAAAAAGAATTTTAAAAATAAAACATGTGTGACGAATTGAAAATTTTTCTTAAATTAGTTAAAGAAAAAAAAGATAAACTTGAAAAGCAATATGATTCCATAAAGAGAAACAAAATAAATATAATATGAGTATTATAAAATGAATAAATAAAAGTCATATAACAGTAACATGTATATCAATTAAGCACTACGTTTTAACCATAAAAACAGATTTAAAATAACTTTAACTAATTGTATTAATAATAATAATAATGATACAAAAATTAAATAATTTAATAAAAAAAAATTAAAAAAAAAAATAAATTTGAAATTTTAGAAAATTAAAAATTCACACAGATATAGCTAAGCCAAATTGAGATAGAAAAAAAATAAACAAATAACAATAATTTATGCTCATTATCAACACACATCCTGCCTAGTGATTGGGTCAGTCCCTATTTGCATAGGTAAGATATGCTTTGTTGTGAGGGTAAATGAAAAATTCTTCAAAAGGCCAAATATTAAAAGAAATCAAAGTACCAAAAGTACTGAAAAGCGGTTAGCATGCTTTCATCGAATATGTACAGTGTACAATAAAAAAAAATACATTGAATGATGACACTTAAGTAAGCATGCATATCTTTTTCCATTGTCATCAGCGAAAAAGCAGACACGCTGAATTTTGTAGTACTTAACTAAATAGTAAAACCAATAATATCCCAGACTGATTTTACAAATGTTTGTGTCAAAATATCAACCTGAGATTTCGGTTTGAAAGATAGGAAGTTCAATTTCAAAAATTTCTCCCTAATTGTCTCCATTGGTGGCATCCAAAAGTGCTCAGAACGAAAAAAAAAATCATGTTGATGTTGCAAATTTAATTGGCTTTCATGTTCTATTGATTCTGAAATTAGGTAACTGTAAAGGCTACTATAGCAAACAACTCAAAAAGAAAATAAAATGATAATTCAAATTCTTCAAATTAATTGGTTTGGAGTACTGTACATAGATCTTTAGCTGGCTAGTCTGAGAAAAACGGATGGACGAGCAGAGAATTAATTTATTTCAGAGAGCTTCAGTTTCGTAGGCTCACTGCGGGTCAGCAGGTGTAACTGTCATTGGGGATGCTTAATTTTCCTAGGCGCCGGAACTTTCAAGGATCCGTTTTTTCTTTTTAGACCGATCACTGTTCATTCTGTATTTTGATACAGATACTGAGTACATCTGTTTATTAATAATATTAACTATTTCTCTCACAGGAAGAAAGACAAGTTAACAAGATAATAACGTTTTAAGAAATGTACATTATTTACTTTTCATACAATTAAATGTTCGAATAAGTAAATGGTATATGACAATTATTTAAAAAAGAGTCTTGCACGATATGTATAAACGAACATATGCTGAGTATTTGGTAAATATTTTTCATGAAATATTGTATAAAAAAACGTGTGAAAAGGAAAGTTGTTGTTAAATCCATCAATACTAGTATTTTAAAAATTCAAAGGTTCACTAAATGTCAGTGTATAAAAAACAATTTAATTTTACTAAAAACAAGTATGCGAATTTCTATCAGTATGCCTGTAAGCATCTGTATTTTAATATTTATTACTTCTCAAAGGTTCAAAATGATAATTAACAAATTGGACAAATTCAAATTTAAAAAGTATTTTTACAACTTATACCTTGCATAGGAATTTAGCAAACTTTCAAAAATAATCATTCATTAGATATAATTTTCAATTTTTGCTAATTGTCAAGATTTTTCATGGCAATCATGCCTCTTTTTTCTGTGCATATTGGGTTCAAATATTATATTTCTCGCTATACATTTCTTCCTAAAGTTTAAATCTAACGCGTTGATAATGTTATCAGCTAAACTTCATGTTGACTTCGAATTTCGTCACAGGGCCCGATTGCCATCAGCTGATGTCACGGAAATATAATCTCGACCCCAAATGCTCCTATACATAAACTTTTTTTAATACAACAATTATAAATTTATTTTATTGACAAACAAAATCAGAAAAAAAAATAAAATCCGAAAGATTATGTTGTTTTGATAGTCTTGATTTTATTTAACATATGTAATATGTGTTAGAAACAAATCATGGGTACTAGGAAGAGGCTTTGTTGAAGTTTCCGTTGTCGATAGGTAGCGCCTTATGGAAGTTTCCGGTGTCGATAAAAATCGGACACATGCCATAAAGCGGCTAGCGAAGCTAACCGCTTAAAAAGGATCCTGGAGAGATTACACCTTTGTCATCATATGATATTATTCCAAAGGTTTCCAACCCCAGGGACCTTATTATAGGAATTTCAAAGTAAATAACAAGTTTTATTTACAGTTGTAAAAGAAACACTAGAAAACAATAAAATGAGGTGGTATCAGTAAAGCAAATAAAATATAAAAAAAAATGAAAATTTCAAAAATAAAAAAAAATGTTTCTAAACTAAATGAATAAATAACAAATAGATATCGTCTCATCAGCTATGCATCCCCACGCTGTGGTTTCTGCAGGAACTACATTTGCATTTTTCCCAGATTAGCGAACCTCGTTAGGCATTTTTTAAATGTCAACTTCAGAATACTTGTGTGTTCAATTAAAAAGTTTCTTAACAAATAACTTTGCAAACGACCAATTACAAGGTAAGTAAATTTACGCTATTTATTTTATCGAAAAAGAAATCTCAATGAGCTGATATCAAAAACCCCGACATTTAGGGAATGAACATCCCTTTTTCAAGCCTGGACTTCGAAAGAATGATTGAATATGAAGTTGAATTTTTTTAAGCTATTGATTTTGGTACTTTTTTTTATTTTGTACTTGTATTCCATGGAGCAAAAGAAATCCAACGAAAACGTTAAATTTATTATATTAAATGTTTTTCGAACACTGTAGCTGATAAAGAAATTATTTTACATGTAGGAAATTTTTTTATAGACATAGCTGAGTATAAAATATATGCGCAGCCACAAAAAATGAATTCCCTTCATTCTAATTTTTAATTTTCCTAAAAATGAAATTACAGTATTTGTTAAAGTAATAAATATGTGTTTGTGAACTTTTAGGTTAAAAATTAAAGTATGTTTCATGTATTGCTTAAGATGTCTTTGTATTGATATATTATGAAATTTGTCATTGAAATTCTAAAACCATTACACGAGAGGAGAATTACATTGCATCAAAGTGAAAAGTCTATCAAAGCTGAAATTTCAATATACCATGATTTATACTTCATTTGATCTCTTTCAAATTTATAACCAATTAACTTTAGATCTATTTTTGAATTTTCAGCATTTTGTTTTCTTTTTATCTGTATTTATTTGTTGTATCGTAAGCAGCCGTCATTTCCGATCATGATAATTAAGAAACTCAGCAAAAAAGTTTTTTTTTTCTTCTTTTTTTTTTAAAGAAATATTTGGCTTATAAAGAAGTAAGGAAATGCTTATCTTTGTTACATGTAATCACTTTAATGGAGATATTGCTCGAAAAACCAAAATTTGTATTAAGCATGAATATTCATAATTAAACCTTCTTAAGATGATCAATTGAAAATAAAAAAAGTGTAGAATTACTTCTTTTAGTCGCTTCATGCACTTCCAATTTTGGTAAAAACCCTGTTACACCGGGGCTGCGTCCTCACGGCGACCGCACGACGTCCTCAAAAACTGCAAAACGCCGAGGTGATCGCCGTAGCGTCTCCTACAGCGCCGTGACAACGCGGCAAGATCTCCACTAATAAACGCCGTAGGGTCCCGTAGGGTCTCCTAGAACGCCAGGGGACGGCGATCACTTTGGGCATGCACAAAGTACGCGCCGGGTGATTGCGGTCTGATAAGAACGCAGTAGAAACGTAGTAAGATCGCCGTAGCAGCGCGGTGAGATCTCCAACAACGTAGAGGGAGCTCCGTACGAACGCCGTGAATACGCACGTGATTGCGACACGAACGCAGTCATAGTAGACTGCGCTTCCACGGAGACCTCACGGAGATGTCGCAGAGTCCTTTGAGATGTCACTGCGTTTCTATTGCGTTTTACCGCGCTTCTAATGAGATTGATCGTCTTGTGATTTTTAGTTCACCTGAGCCAAAGGCTCAAGTGAGCTTTTCTGAACAAAATTTGTCCGTTGTCTGTCGTTGTCGTCGTCGTTGTTGTAAACTTTTCACATTTTCGACTTCTTCTCAGGAACCACAGGGCCAGTTTCAACAAAACTTGGCACAAAGTATTCTTAGGTGTAGGGGAATCAGGTTTATTCAAATGAAGGGCCACGCCCTTATTCAAGGGGAAATATTTAAGAAATAATGAAAATTTGATGGTATGTTTTAAAAATCTTCTTCTCAAGAACTACTAAGCCAGGAAAGATGGAACTTATAGGAAAGTACCTCAGGTAGTTAAGATTTAAGTTTGTTCAAATCATGACCCCCGGGGCTAGGGTGGGGCCACAATGGCCGACCCAAGTTTTACATAGGAAGATATAGGAAAAATCTTTAAAAATCTTCTTCCCAAGAACCATTGAGACAGGATAGAAGAAACTCATGTGTAATTATCCTCAGGTAGTGTAGATTCAAGTTTGTTCAAATTATGACCCCTGGGGGTAGGGTGGGGCCAAAATGGCCGACACAATTTTTATATAGGGATATATTGGGAAACCTTTTAAAATCCTTTTTTCAAGTACTTCAAAGCCATGATTAGTGATATTTATATGGAATCATCCTAAGGTAGTGTAGATTCTAGTTCAAATAATGAACCCCTGGGGGGTTCAAATCAAGCCCCCCCCCCCCCCCCCCCATCACCTCAGTAAACTTTCAGTTCTTATCTGATATGTGCTTTTTCCTAGCCGATGTTTGCATTCACATTGATAGTACATTTTAAAGAAGTCAAGGAAAAAGATGGATTATATGATGGAAATCATTTTGTTGCCTGCAATTAATGTTTTAGTATTTTTTTTCAACCGTATTTCACAAAATTTATTTTATGAAAAGTTCTTCATGACCGAAAGTAACCTTTTGTTTTCAGTCTTGGGGAAATAGGAAAGACAACTCTTGCAAGTAAACTATTCAAACGATTTATTCTTAGATTTAGAAATTTTATTTTGTTAAAACATTTTCTTTGATTGATTTGTCACATTTAATTCAATGACATATAGTTCTTTCTCTAAAATTAATAATCATCATATAGGCCAAGGAAAAGGGTTGTTATGTTTTGTTATTATCAGATGCCATTAAATATAATGGGTTTTTTTATTTTTATTATTACCATTTCGAAGAAGATACATGTATACGTAGTCATATCTTGACACCGATTTTTTTGCATTTCGCTTAAAAAAACAGTAAAATTAGACGCGATATGAAAAAATATATATATATATTCAATTGTGTCATTACCGTCATTTAATATTTTGATCTTTCATTAAAAAATATAAATATCATATTTTAAAAGTAGTGCTGTAGTAAAGTTGGAATAAAATTAAGGCTGTTTGGAGCCTTAAGAGATATTACTTAGTTAAAAATCATTGGCAGGTCTGTTTCTTTCAAACGTACCCGTGCGGTGTGAAAGAATTATTAGTCCTTTATTGCAAACCCCTCTATTTTACAATTAAGGAGGGTGAGGGTAACTTTATGTTGCAAGAGATATCTTTCAAGTAAATTCAAAGCATTTTCATATTGAAACATCTTCAGGTAGTGAAAATTCAAGTTTGTTCAGATCATGAACCTTCATAGGGGGAAATGACAAAGCCATGTGTTATATTGATATAGAAACAGCCTCATGTCTGCTAGTAAAAAGGATCATAAGGAACAAATAGTCTTTATAAGAAGAGAAAATCCTTGTTAATTCATTTTGAAACAGAAGCATCCTCAGGTAGTGTTTATTCAAGTTGTTCAAATCATGACCCTGGTGAATTTTGGGAATACAATAGAGAATCACATTTGTACAAAAGGATAATTATACAGTGGAGGGGAAAATCTGAAAAGTCATTTATTATATTTTTTTAAGAGCATCGACAGATAGTGTAAAATTTCAGCCCCCCCCCTCCCGTGAATTGTTTAATATTGAACTGACTCGTGCATTTTTAGCCAATGTTTGAATGTTACCGTATAGCGGCTATTCTTGGCGGGTGTAAAATTTGGCGTTCTGCATGCTCAAAGGTATGGCAATAATTTTGGTGTAATTTATTTTAACGGACACATAGTTTCAGCTCCTTGCAGATGAACAGTAAGAAGAGTACTCACTATTTTAGCGATTAAAATTTTAGGGGGCAACCATCAAAACGCCAAAATAAGCTAAAATTAGCACCCCGCTAAAAAAAAACCCGCTATACGGTATAACGATGTGGCCCATGTGGCTCCTATAAGACTTTTGATATAAATTTTTAGCTATGGTGTTAAATTTGAATTTTAAATTGAAATAAATCTATATATTTGATATTATATTTTGATAATAATTGTGTACTTTTTCTATTCTTTGTGGTAAAATTCGTCGATTCATTCCACGTTAAAATCATTAATAAGAAAAAAAATTGTTTTATATCTCATAAACCCTTTTAAAGCAATGTTATCGTTCCTAGAAACAAAAAAAACTTGTTTTCCTTTAAATGTGAAATATATATCAATGAATCATTTAAGTTGAAAGTGGTATTAAATATAAGAGTATGTACCATAAAAATTTCAGCGATAGTGACTTAAACTCATAATGAAGACAAAGGTGAGAAGGACACAAGAACAAAGAACCTATTCTGTCCAGTAGTATATGTGTAGACGTTACGCACGATGTTGGTGACGTTTGACGTTACGCTTTCATAGCGCTACAGAAAAATTGACGTAATGCGTCTACAAGTGTAACTTGATTGACTGGTACCCTATCTCTACCTCTTTGTACTTGAAATACGAGTTTTAAAAGTCATAGGCTACTAATACTTTAAATTAAGAATATATAAAGGGCGCTGGGATTCGTATACAAATATGATAAATTTTGTTAATTACTCGAAGCACTCTTAAACGCTTTTTATTTACCATAAATCGGTTAGTTAGCTAACCACTTTATGGCATGGCTGCAAAACCGGAAACTTCCATAAGGCGCTACCTATCGACATCGCTTTATGGCACGTAACCTTATCCTTCTGCAACCAAAACCGGAAACTTCCACAAGGCGCTACCTATCGACAACATAACTTCAGCAAAGCGCTTCCTATGATTTGTATACTGTTGGCGTAATACACCCCCCTGGTGAGAGATTGACAATATGTTGTGTATGAAGAGTGGCTATTATAACGAATATATCGAATTCTTATTAGTATTTACCAAGCATTGACAATACTTAGAATACTAACTTCAAAGAATTGAGAATTTGGTCCTTATTACATGAACATCGTGCGATTGCGATTTATTGCAACTGTTAGTTATTTTTGAAAGTTGAACTATACGGTTAATTATACAGCAGGTTGAAGGTTATTACAGACTGCAAAAACATCACCAAATCTCTCGATCGAGTTTGATTTTCCTTGCCAAAGTATTAAGAAACACCATTTATTAAGTTAAGTAATACCTGAACAACGCTTTTATAAAAAAAAAACGAATACATCTGTAAGTTTTACACTTTTTGTAACGTTTTTATGGAAACAATAGGATTACCTTCACAATGAAACGTTTGTTTTCTTCTCTTTTCTTCTCTGTCTAATAAACAGATTATAAAAGCTCTGCTCCCGGGGTTAAATTCTCTACTCCGTCTTTGATAATTTATTACAAAAGATCATAAGGGATCACTTACTTTTAGTTTTGAAAAACATAATGAGGCACTTAAAGTAGTAAGATTAATTTTGAAAAAAAAATAGATAAATATATATTAATTTTAATCGGCATTTTGATTCTCTTCTAAAAATCAACCGATATTATTATTCACGGAAGAATGAGGTATGAAACATTTTGGCAATTAGCAAAAATTTAAAATATATACTTATTGCTTATTTATAAGTTTTGAAAATTTGATCAATTCCTAGGGAACGTATTATTAGCTGTGAAAATACATTTTAAATTTGAGTTTATCCAATTTGTCGATTGTTATTTTGAGCGTTTGAGAAGAATTAAATTAAAATACAGGTGTTTGGAAGCACATTGATAAAAAGGAAAGCAGTGTATATTGTTTAACCGACATATAGCTGCAGATCTGTAGCTATCCGAAAAAATATATATCGATATACCGGATAGCTACAGTGCCATCTATTGAAAAAACTGTTTATTTATTGCGCACAAAAAAGTGCGCTCGGTTCTTGATTATTTATTTTAAATTCGTACCTCAATTGAAAAGAGGGAAATTTTTAAAAAGTTTCTCTCTCCTCTATCAAGTACATTCGTACTTGACATCTGAACGAAGCATATTGGACCGAATTATCTTTGAAACCAAAATGGCAGTATATATAATCAATGTTCGATGATTACAATATCAGGGTCAGGAGGACTATTAAGAAGAATTATGATGAATGTTTTGTTGTGGAAAGAGTCAAAGAATATGTTAGGAACACACGGGTAGTAATATTTTAAGATTATAGTTATAGGAACATGGAGAAATAAATCGAAAACCAAGCGCACTTTTTTGTGCGCAATAAATATAAAGTTTTTTTTCAATGGGTGGCACTGTATCTATCCGGTCTATCGATATATATTTTTTTTTCGGATAGCTACAGATCTGCAGCTAACCGACATATTGAAGAAAGTGACACTGATAACTTCTTAAGTTACACTGACTTTTAGTGTACATTTGATTTTTTAAATACAAGACGTATTGATTGATAAGACAACTTTCCTTTACACATGTTTTACTTGAGAACAATATTGCATGAAGAGTATATGGCAAATACACATTATATGTCCTAATCTAGACATATTGTGCAAGACTTATTTTAAATGACTCACATATACCATTTACTTTATTCGAACATTTACTTGTTTGAAAAGTCAATAAAGTACGTTTCATAAAGCTTGATAATCTTGTTTACTCGCCAGTCTTCCCGTAGAAGTAGTAGTTCATAATGTTACTAAACGGAAGTATTTAGTATCTGTATCAAAAAACAGAATGATCAATGATCGATTTAAGAAAAAAGCTGACTCCCGAAAGTCAAAGAGGTGGGATCCGTTGCCTAGAAGAAGTAAGCATCCCTCGTTGACAGGTTACACCCGCAGTGAGCCTACACATCTGGAGCTCTCTGATATCAATTCATTTACAAAGTCTCTGCTCAGCCATTCTTTTTTCTCTGACTAGCCAGCTGTAGATCTACACTACTCCAAATCCATTAATCTAAAGTATTTAACTTGTCATTTTTTTAGTTGTTTGCTATAGTAGGCTTGATAATTACCTATTTTCAGATTCAATAGAGCATGAAAGACAATTAAATTTTCAACATAATTGTTTCCAGAGAACGATTGGATGCCACCAAGAGAGAACTTTTAAAAATGCACTTCCTGTCTTTCAAACTGAAGAAATCTCATGTTTAAATTTTGAAACATGCATTTCAATCTAATTAAAATTTATTTAAATGTTCCAAATCCGCTACCGCTTATCAAACATCTAACATCCCATTCGGGGTCACATCAGAGCGACCTTTCGATTATGGGAATACATGTACTAGTAAACACAAACACTTTGGCCATGTAGATTCAAGCCTCGGTAAACAAATCTCAAATTAATTCCACGGCTACATATCATCATTATTGATACTATCTTACGTTGAATTAAAGTAATTTTGGAATAAAATTTCATGTATAGTCTGCAGTCTGGCATCTGAACGTGAATAATGCATTAACGAAAGAGCACAAACTATACAAGATATCCCATATGTCATACATAACACAGCTTTTGAAATGCATATTTTGTTTACTACAAAACTCCTCGGGTGTTTTGGTTCGGTGGTGAAAACAAGACACCCATCTGAACTATAAGCCAAGATTTCGGAGGAACCATTTTATTTGGCTCATCGAAGATTCACTCTTACATGGCCCCTAATAGGATGTCGGATGTTTGAGAAGCAGTAGCGGATTCGGAACATCTAATTTTAATTATTGCATCCATCTGTGACATCAGTTTGAAATGTTATTGGTTTTACTATTAAGTAAAGTATTACAAAAACAGAATGTCTGGGTTTTTTCTCTGATGACATTGGACAAAGATATGCATGCTTAAATATCATCATTTCATGCACTTTTTCGGTACATATTAGATGAAAGCATGCTAACCGCTTTTCAGTACTTTCAGTACTTGGATTTATGTATTACGTTGAAGCAAAACGAATTTTACGCGTAAAAAACGTCCACTGGACAAAAATGTTGAACCTCCTAAATTTTGCGTAAAATATTAACTAATTGAGTGAATTTATTATTCTGACATTCAACCTGGTCGTTTAAAGTAGCACATTATGAACTTTCAATTATTTCTGTATTCGATTGGGAAAACAATAGAATTTAAGGACTCGAAAACAGGCATTGTCTTATTTTTGCACGTCATTATAGACGCTGGACATTTCTGTTGAACTTGTTGTTTAATTACTAGCTCCAAAGGATGCAGTTTGATATCAATATCAATGAAATATTAAAAATCTATATGAAAAGCACATTATTTTGATATATTTTGTTCCTATTTAAAATTTCTTGTAAATGAGTAAATTTATTGTTTAAATTGATATGCACAGATTCTTCATCCGTAGAACTAACGCTTTCTATTTCTTGCCAACATTTAATGCAAAATCGTTAATAAAATCAAAGGAAAATGAAAATTCTAGATTCACTTTTGAACGCGCTACACACGAAAAATGCAGGATCCCTGCTGAAAAATGTAACGCGTTACACGCTTTTAAACTTTTTATTTGCGCTTTAAATTCTATTTTTTGCATAAAAATTATTTAAATGTTATTTTCTTACTAGAATCGAGTAGTTCTGTTGGAAATCTCTCCTTTAACTCCAAAATCATCCATATTGTGAGAATATTTTTATAGGTCAGATTCTATAATTGTAAAATGGAACCAACATCGCGAGTAACGTACAATGTAACGTATCTCTCAGTTTTCGGATTTTTGCTGGTGCCTTTAATATAGAAATAAAAAGATGATTGTGTAAAAGTACTGAACACAAACAAAAAATGATACATAAATTGATATTTTTTTTGTCTGATTGTGATTTAAAATGACATGAATAATAAATCCCTGAAATATAAAGAAATCGTAGGCTTTCCTTCAAGTTGGTACTTAGACATGAGGCTTTGTTTTGCTTTCTACATATTATATATTTCCATGCAATATTTTGCACAGTTTTCTAACCTTATGAGAAAATCTTAAGGAACTTGGTAAACTTTATTCTTGTTACCAATTTAAATGTAAATTTATGAGAAATATTGCTGATTTCTTAAAAAAGTTTGTGTTATTTATCCATAAATTAATTTTTAGAATTATACGTTAATTATTTTTTTTTTTATAGATCATTTCTCCAACCTGACTAATGACGAGGTGATGGTTTTATTCTGTTTTCTGTCTTCTGACTCCGGTCCTCCTGACTTCACTGACACTGAGTGGCTGGACATGCTTAATGAGATACGACAGGACGTGTACCGTTACTATTACCCTGTAACAAGGGATGAAGCACAGCGGACTCTAGACAGACTGAAGTCACGTGATTACCTTTGGGAAGATCAGGACAAGATAACGGAGGATACAAAGGATGAGACAATGTATAGGATAACATCAATAGACCGTCATATACCATTTATTTTTAGTAGTTATAACACAGTCAGTGTGTACCTGAGATCACAGAGATACAACAGAAAACCTGGAGAGAAGTGTTTCATTACTGTCTGGAATTACTGTAATCACTTACAGATACGCCATCTACAGATGAACATACTGACTCACGTCACCATGGAGGACACGCATATATATGATAAAGTGTCTGAGATCTGTGAGTATAACATGTCTGATTTGCATCGATTTCTTTATGCTTAAAGGCCGAGATTTTTAACGGTACGGTTTTCTCAGGTAAGGGGAGGCACTAAATTTTACATCTGTGGCACCCCAAGGCATTGACGGTCGTGCAGACCGTGGGAAGCGCTAATCCCTATACACAAACAGTATACACAGGAAGTCCGTTGGGTATTACCTGTACACCTTGATGGCCCACTGTAGTAGAATTCGACACCGTAAATAAAAAAATATCAATTGTAATTAATGATTATTTAAAATTTCGTAATTTCAAACTTATATCTAATATCAAACAAGCAGAAATCACGCAGGCCGGCTATTTGTAATGAAAAAAAAAATCTACGGTCTGTTGTACGTCACATGTACAGCAGCAACTACGTATACTTCAGTTCGTTGTAAAAAAAAAATTATGAAATACAGGTATGATTTCAAACGTAAAATACTAATCCTTGTCTGTCTCTTTCAAAATCTTAAAAAATATTCATACTCATCGTATATAATAACAATAAGAGCTTCGATCACGATCAAATAGTTAACAGTTACTTGCCGTTTGTATAAAAAAAAGTCGCGTGGTCCTATTTTTAACAAATGTACAATTTTTATCCTATTGTAAAAAAAATCGCGATAACGATGTTTTTTTTAAAATTAAAATTACATACAAGTGTTTGTGTATTTTAAGTAAATTTAAACAACTTTAAAAAATATTAAATTAATGCTAATATACGTATTTCTTTCAAAACTATTTCTAACAACTGTGACCTTGAACGGCCGTAACAATACAACAATAACAATACAACCCGAGAAGCAAGAAATGTTCGGTTATAAAAAACGAAAAGAAGTTAGAAAATCTTAATACTTTAATAATTGTTCAAGCAAAGTTGTTACTTATCTGATATTTTTTTAGTTAATTTAAACAATATTTAATAATGAAAAACATTATTGGATTGGACAGCAGGCACTGCCTATATAAGTCCTTTCCACAACACAATAATTTTTTTTTATCCTTAGTTATCCATTACATACAAAAAGTGTTTATAAATACCAGCTTATTTCTCCTTTATTTTCACCTTAATTTTTCGTCGGGTCTCAAAACAAGAATCATTCTTAATTTTTATGAATAAAAACAAGATTTCATTCACATTTCAATTTTCATTAGTAGTGAGAATTTAAGCAATCTTGATTTATTTTTTTGGGAAAACATTGAACGATATAAAAATTTATTTTAAATGACATGTTTGCAATACAGATAATTAATTAATTATAATCAAGCTGAAATTGTTGGTATCGAAATGGCTTCCTTATTGCGATGGTAATTTAGCGGTAACATCAGAAGACCAAAAGTTAATTTGATGGTGGCCACGCGTGTCAAACAAGGTGAAAGAGATATACACACGAACTAGTAGCTAACTGTCAATCAATATCAAGTACCCAATAATAGACCGTAATTCATTTGATTGACAGGGGTATACAGACCAGGTAAATCTGAAGGAGGTGCTTATTATCTAGGGCTTTAAACACTGTATTAGTTTTAAATAGAATTTAGAAGGACACGCGGATCATTGATAATGCAACTAAGATTTATCAGTTAAAAAGAACAATGATTTCAATATGTATTTATATAGTTTTTTTTTTACCAAAGCTCATACTACCTTCATTATACATGTTATAATTGCTAAATTATAATTGATTGAAGTAGCAGCCATATCCTGCTTTTTATTTATTCTTAAAGACCAACTTTAATTCAATATGGTTGGATTTTGTTCTCTGTATGGAGAGTAATATTCAGATTAAAATATGCATTTTTCGGTCATTAAATATATTGAATTAATACGACTTTGGAATTCCTAGAATTTTCCAGCATTCTTATAATAATGCATCATTAATTCTAAAGTTATTTCAATTTAGTTCACTAAATGTACAAAATATTTCATTCTACAGTGCGTTTTATGTGCTCACATAAACATGTTTTAATACACTGTCTGTTGTTTGCAACATTTTGTTGTCATTCTCTGTGACTCACGAGAGATGACACATTAAGGGTACTTACCACAAACAAAAAAATGGATGCGCGGGTTGATATATATTTTTTGATTGATTTTGATTTGTATTGATATAAATAATAAATCCCTAAAATATAGAGAAATCGTAGGTTTTCCTTGGTGCTTAAATATGAGATTTTATTTTGCCTTCTATATAATTCTATACAAAATTTTGCACAATTTTTTAACTTAATGACAAATCTAATAAAATTCTCCCACTCTACTTATGCTACTTGGTAAACATTATTCAGGTAGTCAATCTAAATATAAATCTATGAGAAATAATGCTGATTTCTGAAAAAAAGTTTGTTTGTGTTATTTATCCTTAAGTTTGATTTCCGTAAGCTGCCATTTATCAAGCGGCAGTCCTCGGCTGACTCCACTACACTACATACAAAAAGTGCGAGGCTACCCGAGGATCAGTCAGTTTGACACGATGATGCGATTTTCTAAATATAGAGATGTAAACAACGAGCGATCTGCCTTATCATTGATAAAGAAAACAAGCTGCAAAGAAATCATAGAGAGTCCAACCCCAGATAGCAAGACTACATTGGGCCACCGTTGGTTGCAGGTTGTAAGGTTGGTCAAGTGTTGGCGTTGGGCAATGAATGTTGGCCCAACGTTGGGCCAACCAGTGACATGTTGGCATGAAAGCTAGAATGTCGGCGTTGGGTTTACAACGTTGGCCCAATGTTGGTGCATAGTAGTAAATGTTGGCATAAATCATGGTCAATGCTTTGTTGGGGATGTAAATTTGGCCCAACGTTGGTCCAACATATGATATGTTGACATGAAAATTGCGACTAAGTGTTGGGGGGTACAATGTTGGCCCGACGTTGGACCAACAATGATACGCTGGTAAAAAAGTCAGTTTGTCAGTGTTGGGAGTGTGATGTTGGCCCGACGTTGGTCGACTGTAGGAAATGTTGCAATGAAAAAAAATAATATGTGTTGGGTGTGTAATGTCGGCCCGACGTTGGACCAACAAATGATACGCTGGTAAAAAAAAGTTAGAACATCAGTGTTGGGAATGTGATATTTTGGCCCGACGTTGGTCGACTGTAGTAAATGTTGCTATGAAACGAAACTAATATGTGTTGGGTGTGTAATGTCGGCCCAATGTTGGTCCAACCAAGTTGTGATAATAAAAATATTTACTGCTAGTAAAAGTGAGGGAATGTAAATGTATGTGATTTTGTCAGTAAGACGTACACTCTGTGTTAGTTTTTAAAATTTAGATTGGTCCAGTACTATAACGTATCCATTGATAAAGCGTTATTTAGAGAAAATCATTGGCAAAACATTAAATTGGTCACTATATATACATGATATAATAGGCATGCTTGCATTAGTTGGGGGAAGGGGGGTCAAACAAATATTCCATTAATTTGCAGTTCTTGTATTAGTATTCCATTTGATGTCGGTTGTCATTGGTGTTTGATACCATTAAAAACTAAATATAATGTCATTCAAAACTATATTGGAGCTTCTGCATGAACCCTAATTTTTATATGTTTTGATTTTTGTTTCTAACCACATTGAATAAAGGGGGGGGGGGGGATTAATATTAATTATTCAAAATATTTCCATGAATTAAGACAGCCATGCTAACATTCTACAGGTATTGTTCAGATTAAAGGAGGTGGGATGGGTAAATGAAGGTTTTATAATTAAGTACGCATACACACATATATATATATATATATACATGTATATATATACTATAACTAGCTGTTAATTTATCCAATTTAAAATTGTTTTAATTATCCAAAATTAAGAAACTTTATTAGATATCATAACCCACTATAGACATGATAAAGCAGCAATTTATTAATAAAAAAATAAGTGATGCTCGGCGCTTGGTGAAAATATATTTTAAATTAAGTTTTTGTTCAAACATTTCTATTATGTTGTATGTTCTATATTTAGCACCACGGATAAAGTGCTGCATTTTAGAGGTTCCAATAATTAGGTCAGTGGTGAAATTCACTGACTCAGCAGGTGACTGGCCAGTTTCCTAGGAAACGGGCATCCAAATCAGCTCTGTTATGCAAGATGTATTGCAAACTTTCCACGTCTTAATCTTTACTGACCACTCTTGTACAAAATTTTCGTTTGAATGGTCGTTTTGCTTTACACTCAGTGAACACAAGTCTAGGAAGAGACCGGATTAATTCAACCACTGTTCATAGAAATGTAAGTACAATTGTTAAATTGTTTGTTAGATAATTTTTTTAACGGTAGGTTAATTATAGGCATATTTTGCTGAAAAACTAAAGCATACCCTTTAAAAATCATTGATTCGATTCAAAATCTTTATGAATTTGTTTTGGGGGTGCAGCGCGCATAAATAAATTGGAACTTGCAATGTGACAAGATGTATGTTTTATTATTTTTCAATTCGTTTAGTTCGCTTAAAAATCAAAAGAAGTGCGCACTAATGTTACCACGTGATCTAGTCATGTGATCTTTGTTATTGATATCAATTGATCAATGGTTGTTACTTTGCAGGTATGTGTGATGAACCATTGCATATGTATTTATTACTTTTCTCGCACTTTTCAAAGATATATTTACAATTCTGATTTAGTAGCCCTGCTTTTTGCTTTCATATTTTCAGACAATAGGGTTTAGTATTCCTTTTAAAAAATAT
Source organism: Saccostrea glomerata (assembly GCA_003671525.1). Classification (NCBI taxonomy): domain Eukaryota; kingdom Metazoa; phylum Mollusca; class Bivalvia; order Ostreida; family Ostreidae; genus Saccostrea; species Saccostrea glomerata. Next base: position 20,473 of record PRKT01001930.1, on the reverse strand, counting down.
TATTACCCCCCCCCCCTCACCCCCGTTCTCAACATGGCAGAGGGTGGTTCGGTCCCTTCATACTGGACTGTAAGAAGATTAGTTAAGAGGGGTGTTGATATGCATTTGCAAGAATTAGACAATAGAGCTACTAAGTCTCCATGTAGAGATACGAATCTGCAATCTGAAAATTTAAGTAACCAAACCTTGCAGAGAGATTCGGATTACAGTGATCAAGGCGGTGATGATGAAACAATCAGACAAGCTACTGAACATGTAGAACATTTCGTAGATTCTGATAAATCAGATGACGGGGATGATTTGCTCGAGCTTGAAAACAGAGTAAATTTAGTTTTAAGTGATACCGACACTAATTCTAGTTCAGATGATGAACTTGGTAATGTATTGGAGAATTTAAAAGAATGGACAATAGCAAATCATGTAACTGACTCATCAACTTCCAAGTTATTAAAAATTTTAAGGCCTGTGATTCCAAGTCTTCCAAAAGATCCACGTACCTTGAAAAAAACAAAAACCCAATACACAATTGTTGAAAAATGTGGCGGTGAATACTTTTACTTTGGGATTGCTTCAGGTATAAGAAATCAAATGAAAAATTGCAATGAATTTTTACCTGATGATTTTGTTTTTAGTCTGCAAATCAATGTTGACGGATTGCCTCTTTTTAAGAGCACAAACCACCAATTGTGGCCAATATCTGGGCTAGTGCAAAACATTCCAAAGCAAAGCCCCTTTATTATCGCTTTGTTTTCTGGTAGTTCAAAGCCCACTGACATCCATGAATACTTTAGAGATTTTGTGGAAGAATACCACAATTTACATGATGGTTTTGACTGTTGTGGTAAACTTTCTCAGGTTGCTTTACACTCAATTGTCTGTGATACACCTGCCCGTGCTTTTGTAAAACAAGTCAAATCATATTCTGGGTATCATGGATGTGATAGGTGTAATCAGAATGGTGTTTGGTTAGGGAAAATGACGTTTCCAGAAACAGAAGCAGATTTAAGAACAGATGCATCTTTTGATGAAATGAGGGACGAAGAACATCATTTAGGACCTACACCCCTGTCTCATCTCCATATTGGAATGATTACACAAATTCCATTAGATTATATGCACCTTGTTTGTTTAGGTGTTGTGAAACGCATACTCCTAATGTGGATGAAAGGTCCATTAACTTGTAGATTAGGATTTAGGTCTTTACAACAAATTTCTGAGAGATTAGTAGACTTAAAATGCTACATACCATCTGAATTTGCTAGAAAACCAAGGTCATTGTTTGAAGTACAGCGATGGAAAGCCACAGAATTCAGACAATTTTTGCTGTACACTGGTGCTGTGGTACTGTCTGGTGCTATTCACCCAAATCTATACAAAAATTTTTTGCTTTTGTCTGTTTCAATGCATATATTACTGAATGAGACTCTTAGCAAAAATTATAATGTATATGCAAATGATTTGCTCGTGGCATTTGTGAAACATTTCTATCAAATTTATGGTGAGAACATGGCTGTTTATAATGTTCATTGTTTGACACATCTTGCAGCTGATGCTGGAAAATTTGGTAGTCTTGACAATATTTCTTCTTTCCCATTTGAAAACTTTTTACACCAACTGAAACGTATGGTGCGAAAACCAACTTTTCCTTTATCACAAATAATTAGAAGGCTTTCAGAAGAAGAAAGTTATCAATCTGAAAGGAAAGCTTACCCAATTTTGACAAAAAGTCATTCAAAAGGACCTCTCCCAAATAACCATGGAGATGGTACATGTACTCAATTTTCAAAGATTGAAATAGAAAAGTATGTGTTAAAATTGAATGTGAAGGACAACTGTGTACGTATCAATGGCAGAATATGCTTGATAAAAAATATTTTGTTAAGGGATGGTGGTATTTATCTTGTGTTTCAGTCCTTCAAGAAATCTGAGGATTTTTTTACTTCTCCCTTGTCTTCACGTTTACTTGGGATTAGTGTGGTGTTTGATTTAGAACATACACTGAAAACTGAAAAATTGTCATCAGTTGAGGCAAAGTGCGTTTTGCTTCCAATGGGCAATAAATTTGTTGCACTTCCTTACACAGATGCAGCATGGTAGTTTTTTTTGTGATGTTGTATTTGAAAATCTATAAACTAGCTGCCATTAACTCAGTCTCATTTGATAGAAATAAAAGAGGCTAATAGTAAAACAATTTAAGTGTTTTTTGATTTGCATGTCTATTTCGACTTAGCAAAATTTTGTCACCATTATATTTACACGATTCTCCTATACTTCAAAGCTCAAAGCAGGGTTGCTTTTTATTAACTGAATTCTATTTTATAAGAAGATTTTATATCAGACTTTTAGAGGAAAATATTTGAAATTTTTAGGTCTAAAACATATGCAGTGGTAGAATTCCCAGAGGAGGAGGAAGTGGACGTGGTTCCGCTGAAATGGCTAACAGATAATGAAAAAGAATGTAGATGGCCAGCATTGAAATCCACAAAAAAAGTACAGCTAGCTGTTAAAAATGCTATTGATCCAACGGCGGATTTCAGAAAGTTACCTGTCCGTGTTTTGTACAAAGCATGTAAGTGATTTCACTCAATATTACTTTGTAAACTTACATTATATTTTGTTAAAATGGGGTATTATTAATGTTAATGACACACAAATCAAATGAATTAATGATATAATTTACAAATTTTTAGCTGACTATGAAAAAGCCAGGAAAAAACTAAAATTAGCAGAGGTTACTTCGGACCTGCAGACTGATGCAGAAGAGCCTTCCCACGCAATGTTGGGCAAACGCAACAAAAGGTATGTTTTGTAATTTATTTTCTTCTAAAATTAAATTTTTAAAAATCTTTGAAAGTATTGAGACTTAGAATACTAACATTAAGTAAATGAGTAAAGAGAGGCATATCATATTAGTACATGTAGTACATAAAGAAATACTTATGTAGTGAGATAATGAGAAGAATGTTCTGTTCATATGTATGTTGAAAATAATAATAATGAATAATAATTGTTTTTATTAACATGATTAATGTGCTTTGTTTAACAGACCAAACCCCCGCTATGAGAGTGAAACAGAGGATGAAGCAGATGAACCTATAATTAGGAGAAAGTCTCCCAGAAAAAAAACATGCCCTCCCCCTCCAATCATCCCCGAGCCTCCATCTACTCCTGCCCGTGCTATTGCCAGACAGGCATCCCCACCACCTCTACCAACGCTTTTTTCCACACCTTCACCTTCAAGTACATCAGGTCAGTTTAACAAATTATTATAGTTTGGCTGATATCATGAAACACACGTGTTGAATAAATTTAATGTCATTGACCATGTTGATGTCATTTTAGTATGAAAATTTATAAACTCATGGACTGCAAGTAAAATTGATTGACATTTTACATTTTCAGCATTTGAGAGAAAATTAATTTCTTCCATGGAAGAAATAAAAGTGCAGGTGAAGTTAAACACAAGTCTACTACAAAACCTATCAAAAAGGATAGAGGCCTTGGACAAAGAAGAGCACGAAGATGATGAAGCAGCTGACGAATGCAGCATAGATTTGCCCCTTATAAGCAAGGAGAAAGTGGTGGTTATGGAGGAAAGCCTCAAATCTGAAAAAACCTTCAAGAGAATGGTATGCAACAACAAAATGATTTTCACTGTTATTTCCTTTTATTATAAAAATATTTGAGTTTTATTTGACAATATGAAATTAAATATTTTGAAAATTTTGAGGATGGTACTGTAAACAGAATTTATGTTATTGTTTGAAAATAATTTTTTTTATCAAAGGTCAAATCACTTAGGACGATAGGAGGGGAGAACTTGAAGGGGAGTGTTAGGAGACTTTTGTCACACATTTTTACCAACAGTTTGGCACGCCAAATTAACTGGATAGGAAAAGGGGAAAAGCTTGCTCTCTCCAACTTGAAGCTGAAGGACCTGATCTTTGGTAAGTTAGTCATCAAGTAGATATAATTTTCATGTTTTTGTTTAACACTATAAATCTAATAATTTAGAAATTTTTGTAAATATATTAATGGAATTTTGAGCAATTACATATTCATGCATCAACTTATTGTTGATTAAATCTCACTTTTAGATAATGTGATTTTAAAATTTTTTCATAGCCACTGTCAGAAAAAATCCAATATGTATCAATGCCACCGATGTGGAAATTTCTGGAATAGCTCGCGACTGGTTCCGCTATGCGGGCGATCGTGACGGAGGACGAAAACTGCGAGAGGAGAGAAAAAAACAACAACAAAAAGAAAAACAGCAAGAAAACACACAGGAACCAGAGGAAGAGGAGGATTAACTTTAAATGGACCTTTTTCTTAAAAATAATGCTAATTTCTGATATGAACTATAAAGAAATATTTTAAAACATGCTTTTGAAATGATGAAATTACTGTATTTATTTATTCAAGGCAATTAAAATTTTGATCATTTTTAAAATATTTTTTATTCTTTTCTTCAAAAGGTTTTTATCTGTCTTTTCAAGTTGTCCACAGGATGTTTTTGTAATAATCGTTATTTATAATTTGTATGGTAGAATATTGCTTAGAAAAAAATGTTAGCAAGTACGAATTTACTTTTCCAACAGAATGCCAACACAGGACCCAGCAATAAGAACATACATGAACCATCAGTCAACATTGGCCCAACATTGAACCAACAAAATGGTTTAATGTTGGACCAATGTTGGGCCAATGTCATAAATGAGATACCAACCTTGGGCCAACGTTGGGCCAATAATGGGCAAAACATCATACAATGGGCCAATGTTGGGCCAATGTCAGATCCCCAACTGTCTAACGTTGGGCCAACATCAAGCCAACCTGTTGGTCGAACGGTGGGCCGATGAGCAAGATGATGTTGGCCCAATGGTAAAAACCGACAATGGGCCAACGCAATATTCAACGTTGGGGCTGCATTGGCCCAACGACGGCTTGCTATCTGGGACACGCACAATCGCCTAAATGATGAGGTTTTTCCAAAATATACACTATAATGTATAGTCTTCTTTGCTATTACCTAAATGATGGTCAGAACTCGATAGAATCTTCTAACTAGGTCAGCGCGTGTGTATCCTCTGCAGCCGAGGCGTGGATCCAAGAATTCACAGATAATCGACATAAAATTTTAAAGATTCACATAAGTAATCGCATTACTGACTTATAGGAATTGTTGGTGAAAACTTTTATTTTTTGATACATTAGTCATAACGAGTTGTCATTTTTTGAAAAATAAAACGTGTGATTAATCAAATGCATTATGAAATGAAAAGCACAAGTTATAAGCGGATACATTAATGTCTATAAAAAAAAATTACAGACATTGGATGAAAGATCATAAATAATCATTATGGGTATTTTCTTGCATGTCTAATCTATTCTTTTTAAGGATTTATCATGATTAAAGAACTTGCAATCTATGCAGTTTTAATTGCATTAATGGCAAAAAAATCTTCAATTCATTCCTTTTATATTATTGAAATTAAGGCCAAATTATAATTTATACATAATAGTTCATATGTTTAGTATGCAGATAAAGTTAAAACACACACACACACACACACACACCCTCACCCTCACACACACACACACAAAAAATATTAGCACTGCACATGAATTTGGACGGCCACTAATGGCACATGTATATTCCGAAAACAGCCGTAAGTTCGGGGTTGGCAAATATGGACTTTTTTCTAATATGCTGATATTATACTGATATTATATATACATGTACTGATTATTATACAACCAACTGGTTGGAGTTATTTAAGTTAGCGCTTCTGTCTGCTGTCATGACATGGATTAAGAAACTGCGAAATACATGTAATATGTAAGATCAGAAGGAAGGCTAAGATTTTAGCCAACTAATTCTTGTGATTTTTTTAATACAATTTTTACAAATACTGCGCAATGGGACTTAAACATTTTTTTTTTCATTAAAACAAATATTACTCTTATGATTATTCATAGGTATTATTTAGAGAACAAGATGGGTTCTGTATCGTAGATACAAATTTGGGGATGGACGAGTGGGCAAGCACGAGTCTCCACCCCCAATTTTGTACAATGAGTTGTGACACGATCAATCAAAAATAGCTCCGCCCGCTTAATAACTTTTCAACATCCAAACTGAAGATCGAGTGATAGTCAGTCTTAATAATGGATAAAGTGGAGGATTTAACTGTAATTTTTGTGATCTCCAGATGGAGATAGATTGTAATTATATATTTCAGGGGTCTTACAAATCCCGGTTTGGCTAGATTTATAAAATCAGGATTTACAGAAAATTCTTCGATGGTTGATATCACGGATTTTTATTTTCTAATTGAATTGCGACATTAAAAACGAAGTGAAAGAGACGTCTGGCTGTCGTAAGCGAGAAGGATTTTAAAAAATAAAAACGCAAAAAATGGACTTGAATGATTTCGCTCGAAGGGAATGATGTTTTCCGTTATTGCGAGTTTTCTTTTCGTTTGGATCAAAATTACGAATAGATTATGTTTTCCGTTATTGTGAATTTTCGTTTCAGTTGGATCTAAATTACGTGTAGATTCTGTGTGGAATATTAAGTTTTTAAAAGAGAAAAACCCGGTATTAATCCTGAGAATGTTAAATATTAAAATTTCTCAATCAAGTTTTTAAAAAGTGATTGAGAAATTTTAATATTTTACATTCTCAGGATTAATACCGGGTTTTTCTCTAAAATTTATAATGTAGGAAAACATCAGCATTTACTATATATACGTGATTTTGCTAAATTGAATCAGGTTTTTTTTAGACTGTGCTGTATTTTAGATACAGAAAAGTTGGCAAATGTACAGTACAGTATACTGGGCTAATACAGAATGCAAAGTAGTTCCGCCCACCAAAGTGCCGTTCTGTATTGCTAATACAGAATAGTAAACTTCAAAGAAAAACACCGCTATCGTGTCACAAGAAATGTTAATGCGGAGTTAAATTCAATTATAGCATGGCTTACGGGGCAAGATTAAACAAAACAAAAAACCTCTTCAGCTTGACAAATTTATAAATTTACACAGAAGGTCACGTGATTTAAGCAAGATGGACGTGTTTTTCTTGATCTCGTTCACATGGATTGGAATTTGCTTTTAAAACCAGTAATTCGAACTTATTATAGATCAAAAGTGTGAGTTAGTGTTCATGATATCCTTTTTGATGTGTGGTATATGCCAAAAAGTCATCATAAAAAGAGAAAAAACAGAAATAGCAGTGACAGCGGAAGCGGAAGCGATTTCAAACAAGTGTCAAAACTAAGCAAACTGGAGGTCGATTCAAACTCTCCCGATGTGAACGTGAGTGATATTTTAAGTCAGACTAATGCAATTCTATTTGAATCAAGTGAGCAGCTTGATAATAGTGTTTTTGACGATTCATTTTCGAGGAAAACGGGGAAGAAAAGGCTACAAAACTCAAATATGGCCTCAAGGTCATTTCCGAATAACACTCCACCCAACATTGACTCTGCAATATCTGACAAGGCTTACATTGTTATAAGTGCTATTCAAGATCTTAAATCTAACCAAGATATCACGAGACGTGTGTTTGAATCTCAGCTTGATAAATTAAGAACTGATTTAATAAAAAACATTGATGAAAAAATAAGATCACTTCGGGATGAACTATCGGTAGACATGGATCGAGAGACGCAGCGTGTAGACCAGCTCATGAAAACTACTCAGTCATCACAAACTCGGCTAGAAGGTGTCGAACAACGTATACAGGCAGTAAACGATAGCGGTACAAATGTGTGCTCAGGCGAATCAAATCCATTAGACCGTGCCGATATTACAGGTACGGCCAGCGGCATTCCGCTTTCAGAAGGCGAGGACCCCTTGCTCATAGCAAAGGATCTTATTCATTCACTGGGAGAGGAGGTCTCCTCAAACGTACAAGTGATAGCGGCAATACGGATCCCAAGCAGATTAAATAATCTGCCTGGTCTCATTAAATTTTGCTTCAGGAATAAAGATGAGAAAAAACTGGTTTTGCGAAACAAAATGAAACTGAAAGACACGAATGAGTACAAAACAGTATTTATCAAAAGTAGCAAATCTCGTGTAGAACGTCTCATTGAAATGAATGCACGGACCATTTTGAGAAACCTACCGCAAGGCAGAATGTTTCGTGTCGACGCAAACGGCTGCATTAAACCAAGGCCAATTCAAACTACAGATCAAACTCCAGAAGGTCTCGATCACGCTTAACCTTGTCCTGCTCATTATATGCATTAGGATATTGGTGGATGGTCGACAGAACACATCCTACAAGACTCAATGATCTATATTAAATTATTTGTTGTGACCATAATACTGCAAAAACAGTCCATTGTAGATACATTATATTTAAAAATCACGTGAATATAATAGATACTGACAATTTGTCTTAGGTGACATATAGGCCCAAAGGGCCTGGTGTTTCTATACTATTGCTGAATTTATACAAATGCTTCTGTTTAACATAACACATGTCACTATAATAAATAAATACTACTACTATAAAAGGGATAATGGACACTTATGTTAAGAGCTATATCTGTTATGGATTAAGTTTACTTTGCGAAAGTGCTAGGATATATGTTAATGTCATGAAACTAGTCTCAAACTTTATAACTTTGATAATTTCCAGATAAAAGATTTTTAAACATTATTTTATTATATTTCATGCAGTGTAAAATATGAATATATAATATATGAATTATTATATCATTTAGACAATTTTAGAAAATCATATCCACAAATCTGTGTACCAGCCATTTTAACTTTGTACTGCTGTAATTGTTCAATGTCAGCCCCTCCCTTATCATCACTGTTTGTTCGAGTATTTTGTACTAACAAAATGAATTTTTTATTCGATTTTTTTTAAAGTTAAAATATTCCCTTCCCATCCATAACATAGGATTTTAATCACTACCCTTTTTCTTAATCTAAAATTGATCAGGTAAGCTGTCACTTCCCACCCCGGAAGAATAGAAAAATATGTTAGCTGAGAAAAAATTACACTCCACTATTTATTCTGTGACTTTAATGAAGCCAAAGAGATAACATTTCAGGCTTTCTGGAAAGTCAAACTTGTAATACTTTTATACTTACTCTAGTAAATGTTCCAATGAGAATTGTAAGGGGAAGTGAACAAGAGAGAACGGATTTTCAAGAGAAATTAAAACAGAAAGGGGAGAGAATCCAATGCAGAAAAGCAACACAGGACAGTGTAGATCACGTGACGTGGCTCTGGAGATACGGGATACAGGCCCGACCTGACATCGTGAGATCCTGTATAGTTCTACATCCACACTGGGATATTTACATCATCGACAACAAAGCTTACAGAAAACCTAGTACGTGTACATTGATAATAATTGAATATTCACGGTTTCCATGTTATGATCTCACATTCACTTATTGAATAAGTAAACTACTAATAAATGACGTAGTTGTGTACATGTAAAAGCTTGTACAAAACAAGAGTAAAATAACAGAAGAATTTTGGGTTTTGCTAGAATACGGAACGGAAATTTCATGTCAAACAATTAACTTAGATTCGATGTAAATCAGATATAAAAAGTAAAAAGCAATATACTTGATATAAAAATCATATCTGTTAATAAAGACTTTTTCGTAAACTATGATCCACTGAATATTCATGAATTATGCACACCCTCAGAATTGGCACGTGTACAAGCGATGGTTCTATAAAATACATACTAACTAGACTCAGATCCAGAGTATCCATCTGAACGTTTCGTACAAGGAGAGTAATGATTCATAAAATGATAAGATATTGTCTTGAAATAGACTTAAGGGAAAATACTGCAAGTATGTACATACATACACTGTACATGTTTATCTGTAAAGACAAAAACAAGTAGTTTTGATTTTCAGATTATGCAAGCTGTGGCGAATCAAGGAAGTTTGGGGTCGGAATAGAGGCTTATAATTACATGTAAATCAAAAGTTGATTGTTTAAATCTTATGTATATTTTGGACAAACAAGTGGAGTGGCCTGGGGCCTTAGAAAGTTCTCATACCTTTTGAATGAGCGGAAAAACAAACTCATATGTTTCATATTTATTTTTCCCATGTTTGCCCATTTATCCCAAGGATATGACTCATTTTCGTATCCCATAGTTCAGTGTAGTTTTGACGTTACAATGGTTTTTGCTTTAGCGTGATGAAGTAAAATGAAGTAAAATCCTGCATAAAACGGTATAACACATCATTTATGTAGTATTAAACATGGGATAAAAAGAATCTACCATGATGTGTAATTAGATATGACTTTTATTCAATATACTCCTCTTTCATTTATCCAGTTTTATCATAGCCGAGAGATACCTCGTTATATGTGTTAATCCCCTCGCTAAGGCACGGTGATTAAAAAAAAACACACACAAATCGTTGGATAAAATGCATATCCAACTATAAATTCTGAGAAATTCTATATAAACATATATTCCCCCCACACAAACATACAAAATTAAACTTCATTGAGAGTAAAAATAATACTGCATTTAAAGCCATATATGGCGTATGTACAATGAAAATTATTAGACTAAAATTATAAGAACTTATTATTTGTGCCATTACTTTATATAAAGATAGAACTTTTCCGTAAATTACAAAATCTAAGTCAATTGCGTCATAAAGATATCACAATTTAATTTGGATTCTCTGAATTTTCTCCGACTCGGAAGAAAATACAAAAGATTTAAATAACACATTACAGAGAATGTAAAATCGTATTATTAGATAAAACGAGGTGTTCGCGTTCAGAATTGTATGAAAAGCTTTAATTTATATGTATTAACTATATTTCTTTTCTTAATTTTATATTTTTCAAAAATATATTTTTGATTAGTTTCGCCATATATGGCTTTAATGAACCACAGAAAAATTTTCCAATTATTATCTATCCTGAATTTTACTAAATATAGAAAGCGGATCTATTTTGTATAAAATTGTAACAAATAGTGTTCCATCTCAGGTGCTGAAATGTTTCCGAACTTGTCAGAAAGATTTGCTCTATAATTGTAATCTTAAAAATATTTTACTTTTTATTTCTCTCCCATGGTTCATCTAGATAAAGAATGAATCGTTTAAACGTCCACATTTGGCCCCCCAAATATTTACAAATAACTTGCATATTTTCTACATAATTTTGCCCCAATCTTTCCATTAAACATTGTAGTTTATTAATTTCAATTTAAAAATTTGCTTTCATAAACTGTACTTCGGTATTTTTCTGATTAATATAGCAGGGGTACATCGTTTACATCAATTCCTCATAAACTTTAGGCCACACCCCCATTTTGTAAGCCCATTTTTTATATGAGCGCATAGATGTTTCAATTTGCCGTTTTTTTGGACAACGTAAAAAGTAATACTAATCATTTACATCCATAAAAGAAATTGAAACAATCGTGCGCTCATGTGTTATTTTCCCAAAAAACCTCAAAATCACGGCTCATGAATAACAAAGCATTGAACACATGATTTAAGTCTATTCACTTTCACGCTTTGAGCACACCATTTCGACATAGTGTTTATAGAGTGTCTGCGAGCTATCCATTGTCAAATCTTATTCCATCGGCCAAAAATACTTGGGACAGCCCTTCCATTTGAAAATACATGTATTTTGGAGGAGAGCATACTTGATTTATCTATCTGCAAGGTTAAATTGTTTTATTTACCTTTTATTGAAGGTTATTTTTGCCATTTTCCGTTTGTTTGTTTTTTCTTTCGGTTCCTTTCGATCTACTTCGGGGGGGGGGGGTATAGCCTACATCTGTTAGTTAATCACTGCATATATTTATTAAACATACTTAAAAATTCTCTTTAGGTATCGTTGATTCTGCTTTTTACTGTGTTTATATATTATACATGTGCGTCAGTTTCAAATAAACTCTCACTAAAACTGCTGGAAGATATTAAAAGTTAAGGACTATTAAAATTAATAGTCCTTTTTTCTGTAAAAACCGTCATTATACACTGTTACAATCAGAAAACACTTACTAGTATTCACCATGCCTAAAAGTATAAACTCTGTTGTTTGTAAAAAGAGCACAAATAAGACTTAATTAGCGCGTATTACGGGGGGAAAGGTCACGGGGGATGACCACATCTGCACAAAATGCACCCTCGATATGAATAGGGGGAAGCTTCAGACTTATGGGGGCAATGTTGACGTTAAAACATTTTACAACGGCACAAAGTCAAACAAATGTGCTTTTTGCAGATTCCGTAAAAAGTCAATGAAAACTGTTTCTAAGAAAGCCTGCGGACAGGTATTTCTTAAACATAATTTTATATTGCACGAAAAAGCACGTGTATGCCCCTCTCACTTGTCCAATGAACGTATAATTAAAGATCAGCATTATCCTGGATTTCTATCAATATTCAACCGCATACATATATTTGTTGGAACACTCAGTTTTTTTGCAAAATTATAAGCTATTGAAAATCAATTCTACGTGTAAAAAAACTTTAATGAAATTATTATCGCTTTAGAATTAAAATAATTATCCTTTGAGAAATACTGTGAGTAAGCTAGGTTACTATAAAATCTTAAAAATATTTTCCTTGTCCGAAAAATACCATCTTTTGTAAGACATTATGTTTACAGACACCATATCATTGTGTTTACATTTTATTTCAACGAATTTCAAAAAAAATTATTTCATAGATATACTCGTTTAAAAGCTAAGCAGTGAAAACAAAACCTAAACCTGCCAAAATTATTACATTATATTATTGTCGGTCCCAAGCCCGAAGAAAAGGTGAGGGGTTTTTAAGATTCTTTAGTTATTTAATAAGATATCACTTAAAAACTATATTAAGTACTCGTCGAACACTCGATAATATATTCATCCTATTCGCACGCTTGATTGACGCTCCGCCTCCTTATTCAAATATTACAATGACCTACATAGCCGCAATGGCGAGGTGGAGATTTGGCACTGATGTATGCAATTTAATTTCATTGATATTATGAATATATTGAGAATCTCTCTATCAAAAGAATTTTGAAGTGTTTGTATTACTTCCATACTTGTACATTTAAGCTAAAATGTCAATGTTCTGATTTGAAAAGGCAAAAATCCGTGTTTAAAAAGGGGCCAGATCGCAATGTTATGAAGAGTCATTCTTTGTCTTCCCCCCCCCCTTTTTTTCCCCAGACATAACATTTTACTACAAACATGATCATTGAAACCCCTACAATTTCTTTATTGTAGTTAGTAAGTATAAAAAAAATACTGAAAGATGTTGGAAAGGGGATATATCCCCCTCCCGAATCAAAAAATGGTTTTCTACTTTTCGCTTGTAAAATTCCTTTCAGCTTACTTCAGTCTGAGACTCTCACCTTCAAACACACAAACACTTTCAAATCCCATTGTTTGATGTGAGCGATTTTCACGGATATGTAGCGAAATATGATTATATCAACTTATGTTTCATAACAGGGGATTTAATATGTATTTAATATGTATTAAGACATATCGTTTGTGATTTTTTTTTTATTTGAAGTGATTTAATCTAAAATAATTTATTCCTTTTTTCCGTTCCGTATTTAGCAACAGCTGAAGATGTTGCAAAAATTGTTGAGTCCTGGGGCCTGTTTCACAAACGTTTCCTAAGATATGTCGTAAGACGTAACTTAAGATATGCCAAAGTTATAACTTAGGAAGTTCCTAAGATTTGTCACAGGTGTTTCACAAAACAATCTTATCTAAATTTTTTCCTAAGTTCTTTCCTAAGTTTTGCCTTTGAAATAACTTCTTCGCTCTATCTACAACTCTCAGAATGTCAGTATGGGTTTTTTTAGCTTCACAAAGGGAGCTCGCGAGGGGCGAGAGGATTGGGACCCCCCCCCCCCTTTCAAAGGACTTAGACAGAAGTACATGTATGTTTAAACTTTCCAAATTTTGCTGCTAGAACAAAGCATGCACAGACACACCCTCCCAAGCCTTCTTCCCTACCGGGCATACGATATTTGTATTTTGTTAAACATTGTTCTACGTTTCCTACGTTTACTTTATTTTGCTCTTTATTAATTTATAAGGTATTTACTTTTAAATGAAATTACAAAATGATTAATGTTTCGTAGCGAACACATGTGAGGGCATTTTTAAAATAATTATTTGCTAATGGCTACTCCATGTAAGTTGCTCGTGTGTGTAAATTTTTCTCATATCTATAAAATAAGAATGCCAAGCCACATAAAAAAATCCTAAATATGCGACTATAGATATGAAAATACTAAAAGAAGTATTATAAAGGGAAATCTATTAAATTTCATGCTCTATACATTGTATTTAGCGGAGAGGATAACTGGTTGTAATCTCCTGACCGTAGGAATTGGAGGAGCATGGAAGGGGGGGGGGGGTAATAATGATTTAACGATGTACATGTATAGAATAGTATAGAAAAGTAATCTTCGTAATGCTTGTGTCCTCTCAAAAAAAACATCTATAAGAGATTAGATGCAACCATTCTTGGGAGAAACATCTGTATATCCGGAGCTTGGTTGGGGGTTCATCAAGAATCATGTACTTATAGAAAGTGAACAAGTGTTTCCATTTATCTAAAATATCATTTTTCAAATTATACTTTGATATTGATTAAAATACCAGTAATATAAAAATAAATATACGAGGTTTGTCCCGTAAAATCGTGGACAAGTTGTCTAGTGTGAAAAATAAACATCACTACAATCTGAAATTATTTTGTAAATATTTTAGTAATATACACAGCAAATTTCAGATAAATATATGCATAAATAAACAAATTATGAGATTTTATGCCATGTATTGTATCACCTTACGGCGCATGGATTATAACGTCAAAGTGTCAAAAACAGCGTCACGTTTTATATTTCCTGAAAATGAAGTTGAATGAGTCCAACTAAAATTTAGGAATGTCATTGATACACATTCTTTATTAGTCTCCATAAATAACTGAAGAACCAACTGGCACCCTCATGCGATCTTCTGAAGATTTATTAGTAAGTTACGGACATTATTCTCAACATCATTCAACTAATAGAAAATCTCATATCGGCGGTCTACTGTGACAGCGCCTTTTGCTATATTACATTAGGAGTTTGTCCGTATGTTTTGTACTCCCCGGGGACTCGATAAAAAAAAACTTCGCTCAGAAAACTCCTATTTCATTTGTATACTTAAGATATGATGATAATTTTATAATCTTTTTTCTTCTATGGTCATTTTAAGTCTTTAAAGGTGTCATTACAACATCATAATAAAACTGAACTGTTCTCCGGTGCGCCGTAACGTCATAAAACGTCGCCATTTTTCGCGTGTTGCGTTTACCACTTTCCCATTTCGAATGCTCGAGAAACTGCCTAATATTAAGCAAATGCCTTAAAATTTTTACAAATACTACAAAATTGATCGTGGAATTTAATAAGAATAATTTTAATCCAAATCTTATGTATTTAAAACTTTTATTTTGAATTCAAACTTGTGTATTCTTTAATTAAACCTTGGTTTTTTGACCGTGCGCCGTAGGACAATACCTGGTGCACATTCAAGCTTAATAAAATCTTTATTTTTGCCTATAATTTATCAAAAAAAATATCATGCATTTAAATATGATAAACAAACATTTACAAACATTTACTGAAATTTTCAGTTTAGTGCGCCCATTACTTTTTGAGAAAAATGCTTTGTCTACGATTTTATGGGACAATCCTCGTACATGTACATATAGATAAAAAAAAATAATGTATACATGCATGTATAATAATATACAATGCATGTATATTAATTGATCAAAGCATGTGCTATTTTTGGTTTACTTAGGCGTGCTCTTCAACTGATGAATTATTTCATCATGTGTACATCTATTTCGCCAGCTTCAGTTTTGTGAAAGGACATTTTTATACTAGTACATGTGTATGCCTTGGACTAATTTTGACACATGTTAACCAATTATTGAAATCCTAGTAATTCCATGCGAAGTAAAGCAGTGTTAACCTGGAGAGAACACAGTCATCCATATTACTAGTAGTCCATAGGATTTTCTCTCCCCAAACACATTCTCTCTCTCCAAAAGAAATCTAAGATATGCAGCCGCAATATTTAGTTTTTTCCTAAGTCATCGATTTACCTGTCCTAAAGTTACGACATAACTTAGGATTATCCTAAGATAAGACGAGGTTAGTGAAACGGATAAGTAATGAACTTAGGAAAAAGGTTTTTCCTAAGATAGAACTAAGCCCTAAGTAGGCTTTGTGAAACGGGCCCCAGGTTCACAAAGAGAAAGAAAACAGAATGTGTATATATTTAAACAAATGAAAACTAGCACGCATCATTGAATTTGCCAGCAGAGCAATCGCTGTGCATAACCCATGTCCACTGAATATCGTTGTTTTGTTTATGAATAATTGCAATAAGGGTAGTAAACTAATTTTAAAAAGCTGTAATAAGTGTTTCTTCGGACGTCCAGTCTTAAGTTTTTAAACGTAATGGCAAGTCATAGGCGTTTTAGTACCATTTATTTTGATTCAAATTAGAATGGTTAGTGTCTGGTATCAATAAATATATAAACTGATTATACAGGATTTTAACATCGCAAATCTCATTTACAAAAGTAATATTGTTGAAATATTAAAACAGTGCAATATAGTATGATACACCAGATACATGTATCACGCCTGCTAATCGATCACTTGCACAACCAGCAGTTGTGTATAACAATCAAAAGAGATCGATATCCGGTTGTGCAGTTGATGCGAATAATTCCAGTGCACAGGTAGTAAATGGACTCGATTCAGGCAATAATTGATATTTTTATTAAAATATAAGAATATGATTCCATGAGCAATTTATTTTTCTTTAATTTTACACTCTCATAAAATGCAGTGATTGTCGAATAGCGACTATATTTGTTTTGAAGCAAGGGCTGGTAGAGCGAAAACGCTGATTGAAAACAGTATTCGCCGACTAAAATTCGTTTTAATCTCAACCAACCTTGAAAATTCAATGTCCACCATGAGTATGCAACAAGTGCATCCTATCCACCAAAATTGGGACTTCGATATGTGTTTAATTTGACAAATATTCGAAGAAAAAAACATTGCTTGTGCATGCGATCATTCAGTTGTGAAAGAGATCTCGGGTTATGCATGAGATAAAGGATAAAAAGTTACGCAAGTAAAATAGTTCAAGTATTATACAATCTCCATAATTCACCTCTTATACTATTTATTTTTGGTAATTATAAAGTGTTAAATATTGTCTATAATATGAAGACATCGCAGGGGCAGATTCAGCAATTTTAGAAAAAAAGGGGGGGGGGGTGTCCAGGTGTCCAACACTCAACCATGCATATAGGCACTTCAAACCTGGCAACACTGAGTTTTCAACAGTTCTATGGGGGACTTTGACAAGCCAATGACAAACAAACAAAACAAAAACATAAACAAGCAAGCAGGGTTCGGATTGCATGTGACGGTACTCGGAGGAAAGCATATTAAACTAGGGAACTCTATTTATAGCGATCAGAAAGGACTGAGGTTGAACTACATGTATACAGTGTATTTATTTTATTCGAAATTTTTTTGTTATTCAAAGTATTTATTTTATTCAAAATATTAGACGTAATAAAATATCCGTGTTACATAACTCTCTCTCTAATCAAATAGAGGGGGGGGGACCCCAGGAACCACCTTCTAGATCCGTCAATTATGTACAGTCATTTTTGCAAGCACATTTTGACTTTTTCAGCAGCAGCGGCCGATCTCTTATATCGGGAAATGAGGCGTTATTTTTCATAAGTTCTGTAAACTAATCTTAATTTTAAAAACTTTCTTTAAACTGAGCATTTATTGTTGTTGTTACAATTTCATTGTCATTTCTAATTGGGTAATTATATAGAAAGAGTTTACAATAGGTACTCCCCAACCAGGGAGTGATCAAGATATGAAAGGAAATCGTCATGATTTTCCAGATAATAATCAAGTGGTTAAAGTTTCAAGGTGAATAAAAATTGAAAAAGTTTCTTAACAACACTGTAGTAAAAATTGTTTTGAATGTGCTACAGATGTGACAACAAATATTTTTCTTACATTTTTTTCCATCAAACAACCCGCCTTGATTAGCCTACTGCAGAAACCATGGGTATTATGACGTGATAAAGATCCAGGGTTTCGGCATGTGGTTCATCTTGAGAGACCTACATCTTCATTCATACATTCTTATAATTCATCACTGACTTTTTAATTGATTCATTGATGACTGCATTTGATGAACAAATGCACTAAAATTTCTATTTAATAAAAAAAAAAACATTTTATTTATTTTTGATTTGAAGACAGTCTGAAATGAAATTGATCTATTTCAGCTTTGAAATTTTTGTGCTTCCCATGCATTGATGCTTTTGAAATAAAGAAAGTACTAGTAATTTTTAAAATTATAAATTTTGCGGCTGAATTTATGCTTTGCATTAATTTTATTTGGAATGTTTAATAGGGATATTTTTTATTGAAAGATTATTTGAGATTTTTGACGATTTTTCACCTATGGTATACATGATGAATAAATGTAATAAATATAATTTGTGAGAAAAAAGTGTCCAACAAGTCGGGGGGGGGGGGGGGGGGGGGGTCCTGTCCAGAAGCACCTGTAATGTGATGTCATCTTGATCCTTTCCATCTCGATAACAAAATTCAGGATACCTAGCTTCAAAACAACAAGAAATATTTACCCCTTGGCAAACACATATCATCGAGAGCCTGCCTCTTATTTTTTCACAGACAGCACTTTTACTTTAAAATATATATGAAATGAAAGCATGAAAAATTCGGTCTTTCCCTCCACTTTTGTTGAAGTACATGTACCGTCAAATAAAAGTAAGGTATGTTTGAGTTAAACAATCTCGTACTGAAAGAAAATGATATACTGCCCAGTAGATGCTTGTTTTTTTTTTTTAATTTTATTTTATTTCTTTTTTTTATTATTTATTTTTTTTTGCATACGGAATAGTCATATTAAAGATGCATTGGATAATTCACACAAGATTTATGATTTAAATAATACACACATAATTTTTTACTGTAATTAACTTGATAGTAACTGAAACTTAAACCCCGTCCCCTAACAGATCTACTTCAACAGTTTACTTATCTTATATATCTTTTTTTCTCACAAATTCAAATTATTTGCAAGAAAATTCTATAGTTTTATGTTTTAAATTTTGCAAGACTACGTTTTAATTATATAATGTTTAATTTTATTCGTAAAGTTTGAAACTTTTTGTCCTTAATCTCATGCATAACCCGAGATCTCTTTCACAACTGAATAATCGCATGCACAAGCAATGTTTTTTTCTTCGAATATTTGTCAAATTAAACACATATCGAAGTCCCAGTTTTGGTGGATAGGATGCACTTGTTGCATACTCATGGTAGACACTGAATTTTCAAGGTTGGTTGAGATTAAAACGAATTTTAGTCGGCGAATACTGTTTTCAATCAGCGTTTTCGCTCTACCAGCCCTTGCTTCAAAACAAATATAGTCGCTATTCGACAATCACTGCATTTTATGAGAGTGTAAAATTAAAGAAAAATAAATTGCTCATGGAATCACATTCTTATATTTTAATAAAAATATCAATTATTGCCTGAATCGAGTCCATTTACTACCTGTGCACTGGTATTATTCGCATCAACTGCACAACCGGAAATCGATCTCTTTTGATTGTTATACACAACTGCTGGTTGTGCAAGTGATCGATTAGCAGGCGTGTGTATAGATCCGGTAATATCAGTATCATTTACATGTTTTACATCGATGGTTTGATTTAATTATCATAAGTATAAACTTAACAATGTTGTGTTCTTTAAATAAATGTTAGATATCAATTTTATGTCCAGTCTTATTATTAATAGTTGTCCCCTTTTTAGCAATCTGAGTAAAATCAGATCTTTGTTATTGAAAGTCTGACTTTTGGTGTACGTAACAAGAATATGATTTTTATAAGATCGCTTTTATATATTCCATTTATCAATTAATAAATAAAATTTTAGGTGAGTATCACGCCTATTCACCTGAAATAAAGTGTCTTCTGTACTGTGTTCTGCTGGTGGACGATTATTCTCTTGATGTCAATCATCAGGCCAACAAAGTACTGATGGCTAAGCTAAGCGATCGATATTTCACAGGTTTTCATTTAAGTGAGGAAATAAACTTTACGGATATTTGGAAGAAAGTTATTGATAAACATGGAAACTTCTTCAAATTTAAATCAGACAATACCAGACATGACGTCATGTACGCCTTTGTTACGGAGTGTCTGGTGAAGGACAGTGATCTGGAGTTTTTCCTGACCACGGCGTCACGTGACGTGATATCAGAATACTGCCGGTCCTGGTGGTATGAGAGGCGTGAGGGAGAGAGATGTCTGTATGTACCGGACCATCCGGA